>JAJPUD010006615.1:72570-117570 GCA_023553655.1 Myrmecobius fasciatus | reverse complement strand
TCTGTTATCTACCAAAGTATGATATGCAAAATTTTATGGCATACCTAGAAAAATTTGTGGCACATTAATGTGCTGTAGTGTATCCTTTAAGAAGCATTGTTTTAGTCAAATTTTCCATCATCTTGTCTCCTCCACTGCAAAATCATGCCATCTGAACTTCCCCTTGTATGCTTTTGTAATTGTTTTGCTCCTTCAGAAGGATACCATCTACCACTACATACCTCTCAGATGGGCTAAAATGATAGGAAAAGATAATGATAAATGTTGGGGGAGATTTGGAAAACTGGAACATTAATACATTATTGGTGAAGTTGTGAACTTACCAAATCATTCTGGAGAGCAATTTGGAACTATACCCAAAGAGCTATCAAACTGTGCATACCTTTTGATCCAGCAATGTTTCTATTGGGCTTGTATCCCAAAGAGATCTTATAAGAGGGAAAGGGACCCACATGTGTAAAAATGTTTGTAGTAGCCCTTTTTGTAGTGGCAAAGAACTGGAAACTGAGTGAATGCCCATCAGTTGGAGAATGGCTGAATAAGTGATGGTATATGAATGTAATGGAATATTATTGTTCTATAAGAAATGATCAGCAGGATGATTTCAGAGAGGCCTGGAGAGATTTACTTGAACTGATGCTGAGTGAAGTGAGTAGAACAAAGAGAACATTATATACAGCAACAAACAAGATTATGTGATGATCAATTTTGATGGATGTGGTTCTTTTCTGCAATGAAGTAATTCAGACCAATTCCAATAGACTTGTGATAGAGAGAGCCATCTGCATCCAGGGAGAGAACTATGGGGACCGAATGTGGCTAACAATATAGTATTTTCATTTTGTTGTTGTTGTTTGCTTGCTTTTGGTTTTCTTTCTAATTTTTTTCTTTTTGATCTGATTTTTCTTGTGCAGCATGATAATTGTGGAAATAGAAGAACTGCACATGTTAAATATATTTTGGATTACTTGCAGTCTAGGGGAGTGGATGGGGGGGAAGGGAGGGAGAAAAAATTTGGAACACAAGGTTTTGCAAGGGTAAATGAAGAAAATTATCTTTGCGTACATTTTTGAAAATAAAAAGCTATTATTCAAAAAAAAGGAGGGCATCATCAAATTCCATCACATCCTCTATGTTTGATGCATCCCCTCCCCAGAAAGCTTTTCCTCATTTTATCAGCCCATAAGTGGTTTTCATCTTATCACCTTTCAGTATCTATAGCATTTATCATATGAACCACTTATTTTTTCTTTATTAAAGCTTTTTATTTGCAAAACATATATATGGGTAATTCTTCAACATTGACCCTTACAAAGCTTTCTGTTACAAATTTTTCCTCCCTAGTCCCCACCCCTCCCCTAGAGGGCAGGAAATCCACTACATGTTAATTACGTTAAAATACTTGACAAATAGAATATATGTATACATATTTTTACAATTATCTTGCTGTGCAAGAAAAGTCAGATCTACAAGTAAAAAAAATTTGAGAAGGGAAACATAATGCAAGCAAACATCAATAGAGAGCATGAAAATGTTATGTTGTGGTCCGCATTTCATATCCCTATCTCTGGGTGTATATGGCTTTCTTCACTGAACATTGGAACTGGTTTGAAACATTTCATTGTTGAAGAAAGCCATGTCCATCAGAATTGATCATCATATAGTATTGTTGTTGCCGTGTATAATGATCTCCTGGTTCTGTTCACTTCTCTCAGCATCAGTTCATGCAAGTCTCTCCAGGCCTCTCTAAAATCATCCTGCCGGTCATGTCTTACAGAACAATAATATTCCAAGACATTCATATACCATAATTTATTCAGCCATTCTCCAATTGATGGGCATCCATTCAGTTTCCACTACAAAAAGGGTTTCTAGCCACTACAAAAAGGGTTGCCACAAACATTCTTACACATGTGGGGCCCTTTCCTTCTTTTAAGATCTCTTTGGCATATAGGCCCAGTAGAAACACTGCTGGATCAAAGGGTATGCACAGTTTGATAACTTTTTTTATTAAAGCTTTTTATTTGTATAACATATGTATGGGTAGTTCCCCAGCATTGATCTTTTTTAAAAAATTTTTTTATTAAAGCTTTTTATTTGTATAACATATGTATGGGTAGTTCCCCAGCATTGATCTTTACAAAGCTTTCCATTACAAATTTTACCACCAGTCCCCTTCCCTCCCCTAAATGTCAGGAAGTCCATGTCACGTTAATAATGTTGAAATGCTTGACAAGTTATGAAAGAAAAATCCTATCTACAAGAAAAAAAAGAAAACCAGAGAAAGGCAACACAATGCAAGCAAATATCAATAGAGATCATGAAAATGTTACGTTGTGGTCCATATTTCATATCCCTCTCTCTGGGTGTATATGGTTTTCTTCAGTGAACAATTGGAACTGGTTTGAGACAATTCTTTGTTGCAGAGAGCCATGTCCGTCAGAACTGATCATCATGTAATACTGTTGCTGCTGTGTATAATGATCTCCTGGTTCTGCTCATTTCACTCAGCATCAGTTCATGCAAGTCTCTCCAAGCCTCTCTGAAATCATCCTGCTGGTCATTTCTTACAGAGCAATAATATTCCATAACATTCATATACCATAATTTATTCAGCCACTCTCCAATTGATGGGCATCCCTTCAGTTTCCAGTTTCTAGCCACTACAAAAAGGGCTGCCACAAACATTCTTGCACATGTGGGTCCCTTTCCCTCCTCTAAGATATAGGCCCAGTAGAAACACTGCTGGGTCAAAGGGTATGCACAGTTTGACAACTTTTTGAGCATAGCTCCAAATTGCTCTCCAGAATGGTTGGATCCGTTCACAGTTCCACCAACAATGTATTAGTGTCCCAGTTTTCCCACATCCCCTCCAACATTCATCGTTATCTTTTCCTGTCATTTTAGCCAATCTGACAGGTGTGTAGTGGTACCTCAGAGTTGTCTTAATTTGCATTTCTCTGATCAATAGTGATTTGGAGCAACTTTTCATATGACTAGAGATGGTTTTAATTTCATCATCTGAAAATTGTCTGTTCATATCCCTTGACCACTTATCTATTGAAGAGTGGCTTGAATTCTTATAAATATGAGACAATTCTTTATATATATTAGAAATGAAGCTTTTATCAGAACCCTTAAATGTAAAGATGATTTCCTAATTTATTGCTTCCCTCCTAATCTTGTCTGCATTAGTTTTATTTGTACAAAAACTTTTTAACTTAATATAGTCAAATTTATCTATCTGGTATGAAACACTTATTTGATATTCATATGAGTGTATGGTGTCTAAGTGAGAAACTTAGATTGTAAACCTTTTGGGGGCAGGAACCCCTAGATATTTTTGTCTCCTATGTAGTCAGTAAATGTTGATAGTGGGAACAAGCTAAAGGATTTTTCCTATCCAAAATTTGAGAAGGCTGTATACCTAGTTGCCTAAATTAAAATATTGTCTATGAATTTCAGACCTTTTATCTTAAACTTGGCAAGTATGAAATCTGGAGTAGATTAGGTGATTGCAGAAAACCATATTGTGCAGTTTCAATTAGCCATGATGTTAAAAATCACCCTGTGGGAAGTATATATGGTAAGAGGTCAGTACTTTGAAAGTAGATTCCTTACTTATAAAGAAAATTCCTCTTGTTCATGAAGGCTTGATGATGTTAAGTTGTTTGATATATGGATAAGGGAAAAAGAAGTACAAAAATGTGTGTTGTATGCACATATGTATGTGTGCATTTTTGATGATAATTTGCTTTCAGCATCCAACTTTTCATAAGTATTGTGATTTAATATAAGACTTCTTAAACTTTTTCTCCTCATGACCCCTTCTCACCCAAGAAATTTTTATGCAATTCCAGGTATTAGGTATATAAAAAGGTTTACAAATCAAACATTTATTGGTAATAAATCATAATTTTGTGACTGACATATTCAGTTATGACCCACAGTTTAAGAAGCTTTGATTTAATGAATAATAAATATTGTGAGACAGCTAGATGGCTCAGTGGATAGTGTGCTCTGGGGCTGTCATCAGAAAGACACACGTTCAAAGCTGGCCTCTTCTCTGTGACACTGGGCAAGTCACTTAAACTCTGTTTGCCTTAATCCACTGGAAAAGGAAATGATAAACCACTGCCAAGAAAACCCAGTGAACAGTACAGGCATGCTGTGGTTCATGGGGTCACAGAGTTGAACATAATTGAATGAATGAACAACAACTATAATAACACATTGTGATTTAAATCACTGATATGTGCAGAGCCAAGATAACTGTCTAAGTTTAGGTTATTATCATTCATATAATCACCCTTGTTGCAGTTCTGTGCTACATGTACAATCATTATTGATTAAAGTTAATCTTTTTACCTACTCTCCCAGGTATTTGCAATACTATTCTTCACATATTCCAGGAAAAAATGGTTTACACTGTGATAGCTCACCTTACTCCCACATTACAATACTGCAATCCTTCAACACAGCACAAATATCCATAACTTCATTTTCAGAAAGTGTTTTCAATGATAGCTGATATCCAGAAATTAGACTAGAGTGAACAATTCACAGTTGTTTCCAATAATACTCCTTCAAAGAAAAACAGAAAAGATTACCCTTTTTGCAATAGCATGTGTCAAAGAATAAAACACAATGAATAGAAACATTTATCTATTTTGATGTGTTTTGAGTAAAAAGGGGCCCTTAATAGAAGACCCTACTAATAATTTAAGTTTTAATGAAATAAGTAGCTTAAAATAAAATTTTTGATACACCTTAAATTTTTAATTATTATTTTTAAAATAATTACAATTAAAAAATGAAACCAAAAAGAATTTATTTTAATTGTTGACACAAATTTATAATGCTATTTTCATATTAAAAATTGTACTATACCTTGTTTTTTCCATTGTTTAAGAAGTTTAAACACATACAAATAAAAAATAAAAATTAAAAGTACAAAATATATAATATTAAAGTAAAAGATACAAATTGTGTATCCTCTAATGTAACATTACATAACAGAAGACATTGTGTCCCACATACCAGGACTATGAAGGAATCTCTTCCTGGTACTTCTCAGGAAATGTATGATTTTTCCCAAATCCCCCCAAAATCAGATGCAAAATCAGGGGAAAGTGATAATTCTCCTCTGAGAATTAGAAGTTAACAATCAGTGTAGAGATGTTACTGATTTGAAGGAACCTCCTGACATCAAGTCAAAAGCAAGAACAGGAAATGTTGACACATAGTCGAAGGTTAAGGTTGACATTTCCAGGAACTGGGACAGGAATATGTATGACAGAAGTGGCCGCAATTTAATCAGTCAGTCTTGCTTGTAACTGTTGCCATGTTTTAAGAGTGTGTTCATGGCTCTGTCTAAAGCTAACAGTGAGACATTCTTGCAAATAAAATAAGTATTAATAAGTTTAGAAGTATAGTATACTTTATATAAGTCCTATGAGGGTGTTCTAAGAAGTAATATTTTGGAAGTAAAAGAAGTGCTTAAATTGGCACTTTGGCACTTTCAACTAGTGATATTGTATAAGAGCTGTTAACCTTGCTAGGAAATTTGAACATTATATTATTAGTGTTCTACCCAATAATGTTTGCAAATATTTTTTTAGTATTTAAATATTTGCTATAGACTATAGTTGTCTGTGAATACAACTAAACTTAATATCTTTTATTTATTAAGCAGTTTTATTAGATATTCATGATTATTAGTAGAATAGAAAGAATATTGGAAGCATTTTTAAAAAGATAAAGGAAACTAAACAGTTCATTGCCAATTTTTTTTTAAATCATTGTCATACTATGTTGGCTTATAATAATAATAATAATAAGCCATGTATTTACTAGCTATTGTTTTTTACTGAAAATCTTTGAAACCTCTAGCATAATTATCATAGAAAAATGATTTACTGTTTATTACTAAGGTCACTCCTTTTAAAAACATAAATAAAATGTTATGAAAAATACAGAATAAATTGTGATTCTGACAATTCCTTGTTCCCAAATGATTTCTTGTTCCCAAATCCCATAAGTTGTATCTCTTGTAAATTTGAAAATACTTGTCCTATAGAATATGATGAGCTAGTGTACAATTTGATGGTAACCATCCTTCTTTAGACAGGATAGTTTAAATTTAAAGTTGTTACAATCATAAAAGTAATGACTAAGATATAGTTTATGAATAAATGTAAAGAAACAATGGCTTCTTTGTGAATCTTTCAAAATTTAGATAAATCACCCATCATTTTTAAGCAGCCAAGGAGGAAAATATTAGAAATTTTTAAAAGCAAATATAGGAAGGACATCAAAAACAGTTAACTCCTCAGAACATTGAAAATATGCTAGTAATATCAATATTTAAAGTTTAATATTCTCAAACTTCAATGTAATATATGTCATCCCTTTCTCCTTTCTCTGTGTCTGCATAAACTCTGCCCCATTCCTGGAATTCTCTCCCTCTTAACCACCACCTGTCAACCTAGTCAGCTACAGATGCCATGGATATAGTACTGGGTCTGGAATCGGGAAGATCTGAGTTTAAACCAGCCTCAGTTACTAGCTGTGAAACCCTGGGCAACTCACATAAATTTTGTTTATCTCAGTTTCTTTAACTGTAAAATGAAGATAATAACAATACCTATCTTGCAGGAGTGTTATGAATTATCAAATAAGATAACATTTGTATAAATACTTATTTAGCAGAGTGCCCGGGCAGCTTGGTGGATTGAATGCTGGGTCTATAATAAGCAAGACTCATAGTGTTGAATTCAAATCTGACCTTGCACACTAGCTGTGTGAATCTGGGCAAGTCACTTAAATGTCTTTGACTCAGTTTTCTCATCTATAAAATGAGCTGGAAAAGGAAATGGCAAATCATTTTAGTGTCTTTGCCCACAAAACCCCTGGTGGGGTCATGAGCAATGTGACATGACTAGAAAATCCTAGAAAAGGATTGAGCAAACAATTAGTTAATATTGAAGTCAACCACTTCAGTATCTTTGCCAAGAAAATCCCAAATGGGGCCACAAACTGAACAATAACAAGCACAGTGCCCAACATGAAGTAGGTGTTATATAAATGCTCATTTCTTTCTCCTTTCCCCTTTGAAATATTAATACCCTGCAAGTTTCAGCTTAAGTGCCATCTTCTCCAAAAGGACTTTCCTGATTCCTCCAGTTATTATCCTTACTCAACCCAATGCATATTTATTTTTTTTAATATAATCTCTTACTCATCTGTGAGCACATTGCTTCCTCCTAGTAAAATCTAAGATATTTGAGGGAAAAAATGTCTCACTTTTAAGTTCCTATCTCCAGGATTTAGCATACAACATCTGACACATATCAGGCCCTTAATACATGCTTTTGGTTTAGGCACAAAACGCTACAAAGATAAAGATATACAATCCCTGTCTTCCTGGAGCTTACCAGTTATATAATGTATACAAATAACTATAATGAAAGATAGGCCATAATGAGTGTAAAGTCAAGGTACAAAGAGCTCAAGAAGAGAACTTACACTAGGAGAATCAAGGAGCAAGATGGCCTTGGAGACAGGAAAATGGGAATTTTAAGCCCTATATTTGACATCTACAAGTTGTATCATGCTGGGCAAATCAATACTTCTCAGTGGCCTAGGGAACTCTCTAATTCTATATTTGCTGAGAATAAGCTAGCCTGAGGGAGAATTTCTTCACTTTGGAGTGAATTTTCTATACCAATGAACTTAAGGGTTCAGTTCCTATTCTAAAAGTGATTACTCTAGTTAATATAAAAATGTCTACTGACTTTAAATTGTCTTTAAATTAAGTAGCTAGAACAATTAACTTGCTTGACTAATTACATAAATCAAAGTAACTGAATAACTAATTAAGATTACAAATAGGAACAACTAGATGGTATAGTAGATAGAGTTCTGGAATCAGGAGGGCCTGAGTTCAAATGTGACTTCAGACACTTGACACTAGCTGAGTTGGACAAGTCACTTAACTCTAATTGTTTTGCCAGAAAGAAAAAAGAAGACAAATATCATTTATAAATTTATTTGCCAAGATGTACACAAGTTTTTTTTTAATTAAGAAGCATATTTCCTATTCTCACCAAAAAAATTAATATTTTATTATTAATTAAAAGGCAAATAGTGCCTTTTAAAGAGGGCAAATAGTGTTTTGTTCCATTAATAATTTTAAAATTGCTAATTTTTGTCTTTATATTTCTTTTTGTGCATGTTTTATAATATATTAGTGTAGGAAATCATATTTACAATTTGTAATTTTTTTTAACTTATAAGGGTTCACTATCAAAATGTTTTAGAGAACATTTGCCTAGGATACTGAGAGTTTAAGTGACTTGCTTATGGTCACACAACTGTCATATAGTGGGGTGGCCTGCTGTAAATCAAGCTGTTTCTTAATTCCTTACATTGAACTAAAATCAGGTTCCTTGCAAATTAAATCAATTACTTCTAGTTTCACATGTTCTCCTCCCAAACAACAGAAAAAAAATTTTTAAATGTGCTTCCAAATAGAAATTTACTATTTCTGAAGTTTCAAAGTTTGTAATTAAGATCTTGGTCTAGTTTAAGTTCTAGTCTAGATAATACAATGAAGAGAGCACTGAATTTGCAATTAGGGAGGCCTAAATTCCAATCCTGACTCAGACACTTACTGGCCACATGATGCTGGGCAAGACACTTGATTCTTTTCATCCTTAACTCATTTACAAGCAAGTTTTCTCACTTGTAAAATGAGGATAATAATAATAACACTTATTACTGCAGTAAGGGGATTCTCTCAGGGGTCTAAATCTGGACACAAGGGGTTCAAGGGCTGTAGAAGTTCTCTCCTCACCCTGATCACTTTTACATTTTTGTGCTCCCTCAGGCAGGACCCCACTTGTTCTAGTCTAAGGGAGTATAATATGGGAGACATACCCTATAAAGGGTATGTCTGCCATCTAAAGGCCACCTTAGAGAAGAGTAGAAAGACTCCATCTAGTACTAGGTTTGCCCCCAGGTGAGGTATTTTTTCACCTGTAATCTTTTGTCAAGTCCACATATAAAATGTAGAGGAGTTGTGTTGTATGTCCATGAACGTAGCATCTGCCTGCCATAGAATGGTGAGCTTTTAGAGAGATTGTTAAGGAAGGAACCTAAATCTATTTGCAAAGTTGGCTTAACTCATCTTACACTATGTATCTTGGCTTGACTTGTGGATGTTTAAATATTTTAATTATTATGCTAGTTGACTGTGATAAGAAAAAAGCTTGTTTTTTTGTT
The DNA here is from genome assembly GCA_023553655.1 of Myrmecobius fasciatus. Lineage (NCBI taxonomy): Eukaryota > Metazoa > Chordata > Mammalia > Dasyuromorphia > Myrmecobiidae > Myrmecobius > Myrmecobius fasciatus. Next base: position 108,285 of record JAJPUD010006615.1, on the reverse strand, counting down.
TAAGTAAGTGTTCTGACACTTTGAGCAAGTGATTTGGGCAGTCAGGCAGTATAGTAGATAGAATGTGGACAAATCTGACATCAGAAACTGATCAATATTTATGAAGTACTTACTGTGTGCCAGGTACTGTGCTAAGCACTGAGAACATAACAAGAGGCAAAAGACAATCCCTACCATTAAGGCAGGGACAAGTCATTTAACCTGCCCCAGACTCAGTTTCCCCATCTCTAAAATGAAAATAATAATGGCACTCACATTTTAGGAATATTGTGAGGATCAAATGAAATAATATTTGTAATAATGCTTTGCTAACCTTAAAGCACCGTATAAATGCTGGTTACTATTCTTGTAAGAGAAGATGGCATCAGGCTGCCTCACTGCCTTCATTGGGCAGATGTCCAGAGCTCCTTTTTCAGTTCTTCCAAACCTTGATGGAGCTGCTTTGTCACACCTCTTTGCCCTTCATTTATAAGGCCTGCATGTACATTTAAACTGTTTTTATTTTATGGGATAGCGATTTCAGGACCTACATCTTGGCAATTTCAGATTTCCAATTCCATGTGGATTCTGAGAGAAATTCATTCCATATGTTTCTGATTCATTTACACTTAACTCATCAAAATGTTCTCTTCACTTTATGAGCCAGTCTATGGCCAAGACATCTTGCTGGCCTTTGAGTTGGCCTCTTAAAACATTTCTATTTTATTTAGACACACAAAGCCAAAGTTCATAAAGATTGAGTTCATTCCAACCACTGGTTACAGTGAGATTAAGTGGTCAAGTATGAACTGTTCCTTCTCTCTGTCCTTCTTTACTCCCCTGATCCCTTTCTCTTTCTCACACAATTACTTGAGCCTCTATAAAAAACTTTGTCTATCTTATTGCCTATTTCCAAAATTCACTTCTAATATAAGACAGCCAGCTAGTTTTAACCAACATATCCATTTTTCTCCACATAGTTGATGCACATAGACTGGTTCTAGATCGTGTTCAACCAATTCTTTTGTTCCTCCTCAAAAGTTATGTTAATCAGGGCCCCAATTATGGTTTCTCAGGATGTGGTTTTGGATTTTTTAATGATGATCTGCAATATCAAAAGCTTATTTGTAAAGTCATGTCCATCCTTCATAAAGGGGGCAAGGTTGTGATATTGGTGACATGACACCTTCTTGCTGTGGACAATCACCATCTTTTCCTGATTTGGAGAAGACTCAGATTTGACATGAAAACTGGCAGATGCTGGGGCTGTTGAAATTTTACTTCATATGAGAAAGTAGAGGAGATGGGAGAGATATACACAGAGTTGACTAGTTAACAGGCTTGTTTGTGGAAAATGTTCCCAAGTAGTTTTGTTCTATGCCTCCAGCACCAGGCAACCAAGCTGTGGAGTTGTGATTTATAAACTTGTGAGCCTGTATCTATAGGAACAGGTGTGTGTGTGTGAGTGTGTGTGTATGTGTGTGTGTATGTGTGTGTGTGTGTGTGTGTGTGTGTGTGTGAATGTGCTTGCTCGTTCCCGCATGTGCATGGATCAGCAGAACTGTTTCTATTTATCTCTGCCTGTGTGCATTTCACTGCAGATTTTTTCCCCATGTATCTCTTTATCTGTCTGCACCTGTGTCTTTGTATGTGTTTGTGTCTTACATGTGTTGTTTGGAAGCTTTGTGCAAGATATATAGGCCAGGAATTTTTAATCCATAAATCCATCAAACTGGAAACTTACAAATACTTATCCATTCAAACCTCTGGCACTTGCCTGTCTCAGTCGGAAATGAGAGTACATTTTAGGGGTTGTTTGTTAGAGGAGGAGTGGGAGAGAGGCTCTCAGGAGGCTTGTCAGAGCACATCTAACCTTTGAGAGCCCTATTTCTGGGACAGTCATTGCTGGAGGGAAAAAGTCCCCTGTCTTTCCCCTTTAGAAAAGAAGGACTTGCCGTATGGCTGAGCAGGTGACTAAAGAGTTTAATCTTTGACTCAGATGTGTATGTCCATACTCTTGTTCAAGAATATAAACTCTATGACTTAAGAAAATAGTAAAGCTGGACTTCCAATGCCGAGGTGGCAGACAGAGGAACCCTCTGAAGCCCTCCCAAGCAACTGAAAACTGCCTCAGAATTAGTTTAGGATCAGGGAAACAACCTACCAGCCCAATACAAAAGTCCTGTCTCACTGGGTCATAAGGGAGCTAGGTCCAAGAACAGCAGCAGCAGACAGCGTCATAGCAGGGGACCTGTGGGAGGGCTCCAAGGGCACTCCAACAATGAAGTCCCACTGATGTCTGTACAATGCAGCAAGACCTCACCCCAGTGACCCTATACACAGCACAAGCCACCAGCAAGGCTTTGACACCATTGCTGACCAATAGTGAAGTCCAACCCAGGGCTGCCTCTGGAGTCTACCAGCCAAGAGACCTTGTTTCCATAGCACCCCAGCAGCTAGGCCCTACCTCTGAGGCAAACCAGCCACAAGATTTCTCCTCCAGGTGTAACCATGAGAAAGATTCTGTTACCATAGCAACCCAGCACCAATCGAGCAGGCCAGTAGCAAAACCCCACACTCAGAGAGGCCCCACCTCCCACTGCAAGATAGAAGGGAAGACTACCCTCCAAAGAAGCACTCAGCTAAGCCCTAGTGAAAGCCAGCAGTAATACTTAGAAAAAGCTTGGGACAGTGTAGGACCAGAGTCCAAACTTCATGTAAAAACACCATGACACAAAAAAGACAGGAAAAAATGAGCAAAAAAAAAAAATAAAGCAAAAGTTATAAAACTCACTATGGTGATAGGGAGGATAAAGACATAAACCTAGAACAGGACAATAGTGTCAAAATAGTTACATGTGAAGTCTCAAAGAAAAATGTAATTTGGTCTGAGGCTCAAAAAGAATTCTGGAAGAATTTAATGGGGATTAAAAAAAGTATATCAAAGAAAAGAAATGAGAGTAATGAAAAAGAATCATGAAAAAAGAGCCAATAGCATGGGGGGGGATATACAAAAATTTACTGAGGGAAAAAAACTCTCTAAAAATAGAAATTGGGTGACTGGAAAAGATACAAAAGCTCATTGAAAAAAATAATTCCTTAAAAATTTGAATTGAACAAGTTGAAACTACTGACTCTATAATACTTTAAGATATAACAAAACCAAAAAAGTAAAAAAAAATAGAAAAATGTGCAATTTCAAGATATAATAAAACAAAAGCAAAAAAAGCTTAAAAATAGGAAAAAAATTGAAATTTCTCACTGGAAAAAAACTGACCTAGAAAACAGATCCAGTCCAGCCATTCTGGAGAGCAATTTGGAACTTCAAAAAGTTATCAAAATGTGCATATCCTTTGATCCAGCAGTGTTTCTATTGGGCCTATATTCCAAAGAGATCTTAAAGGAAGGAAAGGGACCCACGTGTGCAAAAATGTTTGTGGCAGCCCTTTTTGTAGTGGCAAGAAACTGGAAACTGAGTGGATGCCCATCAATTGGAGAATGGCTGAATAAATTATGGTATATGAATGTTATGGAATATTATTGTTCTATAAGAAACGATCAGCAGGATGATGTCAGAGAGGCCTGGAGGGACTTGCACGGACTGATGCTGAGTGAAATGAGCAGAACCAGAAGATCATTGTACACAGCAACATCAATATTGTAGAACGATCAATTCTGATGAATGTGACTCTTTCTAACAATGAGATGACTGATGCCAGGTCCAGTGATCTTGTGATGAAGAGAGCTATCTACAACCAGAGAGAAGACTGTGGGAACTGAATGTAGATCACAACATAACATTCTCACTCTTTTTGTTGTTGCTGGCTTGCACTTTGTTTTCTTACTCATTTACTTTACTTTTTTATCTGATTTTTCTTATGCAGCAAGAGAATTGTATAAATATGTTTACACATATTGGATTTAACATATATTTTAACATGTATAACATACATTGAATTGCTTGCCATCTAGGGGAGGTGGTGGGGGGAAGGAGAGGAAAATCTCAAACACAAGGCTAATAAAAGGTCATTGTTGAAATATTAATCTGTGCATATGTTTTGAAAATAAAGAACTTTAAAAATAAAAAAGGAAAAAAAAGAAAATAGATCCAGGAGGGATAATATAAGAATTATTGGACTACCTGAAAGCCGTGATTAAGAAAAAAGATCTGTAAAATATTCTTCAAGAAATTATCAAAGAAAACTGTTCTCATATATTAGTACTAGAGGCCAAAACTGAAATTAAAAGTATCTACCAGTCACAGATATACCAAAATGAAAATTTCCAGGAATATCATTGCCAAATTACAGAACTCACAAATCAAGGAGAAAGTATGAAGTGGCCAAAAAGAAACAATTCAAATATTGTGAAGCTACAGTTAAGATTACATAGTTAATGTTATAACTTCCACATTAAAGAACTGGAGGGCTTGAAATATGACATACTGGAAAGCAAAAGAGTTAGGATTATAAACAAGAATCACCTACACAGAAAAATTGAATATAATCTTTCAGGGGGAAAATGGAAATTTAATCAAATAGAGAACTTTCAAGGATTTTAAATGAAAAGACCAGAGGCTATTTTTAAAAATTGACCTCTAAGCACTAGACTCAAAGGAAATGTGAAAAGATAAAAAAGAAATGAGAAAAAGCGTAAGAAATTCAATAAAGTTAAACTTTATATTTTTATATGACAAGATATTCATAGCTCTTATTAACTTCATTGCTATAAGAGCAATTATAAGGAGTATATGTAAACATAGGGTGTGGATTTAAGGTGATTTTGGTGGAATTGATATCTCATTCTCTCCCCAAAAAATAAAGGCATGAGAAAGAAAATTGCACTGGAAGAAGAAAGAAGGAGCGATTGAATAGGGTAAATTATTCCACATGAAAAAGCTTATTATAATGGAGAGGAAAATGGGGGAGGTGGTGGGAAAAATTTAAACTTTATTGTCACCAAAACTGGCTTAAAGAGGGAATAACATGCACACTCAGTTGGATATAGACATCTATCCTAGCTTTTAAGGGAATAAAAAGGGATGGGGATGATAGAAGGGTGAGGGGATACTGAGAAAAAGGGATGATATTGGGGAACGTAAAGATCAGAAGTAAAGTACTTATAAGGAGAGAAGAGCGGAAGATAAGAGAGAGGGGGGAATAAATAAGCAGGGAAAAAATAGCATAGAAGGAAACACCCAGATAGTTATCTTAATTATAAATGTGATTGGGATGAACTCACCTGTGAAACGCAAATGGAGCAGAATGGATTAAAAAAATCAAAATACTACAATATGCTGCCTCCAAGAAACATATCTGAAGTAGAGAGATACACAGAGGATAAGTGTAAGGGGCTGGAGCAGAATCTGTTATGCCTTAGTTGAAGCAAAGAAAGCAGGGGTAACAATCATGATCTCAGACAAAGAAAAAGCAAAAATAGTTCTAATTAAAAGAGATTAAAAAAAACTATACCTTGAAGAAAGGTATTGTAGACAATGAAGTTATATCAGTACTAAACATATATGTACCAAATGGTATGGCATCTAAATTTTTGAATAAGTTAAATGTTACAGGAGGAAATAGATAATGAAACTATACTAATAGGGGACCTCACCTTTCCCCTCTCAGAACTAAATAAATCTAACCAAAAATAAACAAGAAAATGGTTAAGGAGGTAAATAAAATTCTGGAAAAGTTAGATATGGTAGGTCTCTGGAAAAAATTGAATAGTAATAAAAAGATATATCTTTTTTTCTCAGCAGCATATGTCACCTACAGAAAAACTGACCATATGGGATATAAAAATCTCATAATCAAATGCAGAAAAGCAGAAATAGTTAATGCATCCTTTTCAGATCATAATGCAATCAAAATTACATTCAATAATGGACAATGGAGAGATTAAAAATTAATTGTAAATTAAATAACCTAATCCTAAAAAAAAAATCCCAAGTGGGTCAAAGAACAAATCATAGAAACAATTGATCATTTCATTAAAGAAAATGACAATGAGAAAACATACCAAAAATCTATGGGATGCAACCAAAGTGGTTCTTAGAGGAAAATTTATTTCTCTCATTTTGTATATCAACAAAATAGAGAAAAAACAGATCAATAAATTGGACATGCAACTAAAAAAACACTAGAAAAGGAACAAATTTTAAATTCCCAATTAAATATAATATTAAAAATAAAAACCAAAGGTGATATTAATAAAATTGAAAATAAGAAAACAACTTATAATTAAAACTATAAGCTAGTTTTATGAAAAAAACAACAAAATGATAAAGCATTGGTTAATTTGATTAAAAAAGGGAAAGAAGAAAATCAAATAGCTAGTATAAAAAATGTTGCATTCATGACCAATGAAGAGGAAATTAAAACAATTGTCAGGAGCTATTTTGCAGAATTATATACCAATAAATTTGAAAATCTAAATGAAATTAATGAATATCTACAAAAAATATATATTTACCCAGATTAATAGAAGAAGAAATAAAATACTTAACTCAATCTTAGAGAAAAGAAATTGAACAAGCCATCATTGAACTTTCTAAGAAAAAATTCTCAGGGCCAGATGGATTCAAAAGTGAATTCCACCAAACATTTAAAGAACAATCTCAACATTATATAAAACATTTGGAAAAATAGGTGAAGTAGAACCAAATTCCTATTAAATTCCTTTTACAGCACAAATGTGGTGCTGATACTCAAATTTGGAAGAGCCAAGACGGAGAAAGAAAATTATAGACCAAATTCTTTTATAAATACTAATGCAAAAATTTTAAATAAAGTACTAGCAAATAGATTACAGCAATATATCATAAGGATCATACACTATGACCATATGGGATTTATATCAGGAAAGCAGAGCTGGATGATTACAATGATCCAAGACAATCCCAAAGGACTAATGATGAAGCTTAATATCCATTCTTCAGAGAAAGGACTGGTAATGATTAAAAACAGCATTGGGAACTCAAAGACTTAAAAATTTTTTTACATAGCCTGAAAATATTTGGATTAGTCTATGAAATTTGTATCTGATAACATGGTAAGATGGAAAGAACATCAACCCACTCGAGCAAGCTTTTATTAAACACCTATTTTGTACAGGGCATTGTTAGGTTCTGGAAAAAGTGAGATTGTCAGAAGAGGCCTGATACAGATACACTTTTTTGCCAACTCATATTTATAAGACGTGTACAAAAGATGGAACCAAAGACAATTGACAGGATATCAATGCTAAAGTATAATCAAGGTTGAAGTGGATAAGATCTGGATAAAGGATTATGAGAAAAGCTAGAGCTAGTTATCTACAATTTTACTTCATTTCTTTTGCCAAGGACAACAATCTTTTAGTTGTAAAAAACTTAACAAGAATGGCTAACAAGTAGTTAATATTAATTATTTCACTAATTAACTTGGATAGGAGGTAAAATAGCTGCCCTTGATTAGTTCAATACATCAGGTCCACATAAACTATACATTCCAGAGCTTGGGAAGAATTGATGAGTGGGATTGCTGAGTTATTGTGAGTGACTTTGGAAATGGGAGAGGCATAACGAGATTAAAGAAGAGAAAATTTTGTCCAGTCTTAAAGAACAAAAAGAGGAGAATGGAAACTATACTAGCAAACTATATGTCAGTGATTTTGATCTTAATTCTTGGAAAAATTTTAGAATGTTATTAAAGGGATGGTTAATGAGATCTGAAAAGGAGGCAGTGATTACAGAAATAGGATGGCTACATTAAATTATGTTACACTAGACTAATTTCCTTTTTTGAAAAAAAGTTACTATGTAATAAACTAGGGGAATGATATAGATATAATTTACAAAACCTTTCATAGTTTTTTAAAAATATATTATAGTAGATAAAATTATAAGATGTAATGGTGATGCAATTAGGTGTAGTAATCAAAACTGGTTGAATAGACAAACTCAGAATAGTCATTTGTGGCTCAATTCTAACTTGGAGACAAGTATTCAATGGTGACACAATGGATAGATAGAGTGCCAGACCTGGAGTCAGGAAGCCTCATTTACATGAGTTCAAATCTGGCCTCAGACACTAGCTGTATGAACATGGGTAAGTCAACTGACCCTATTTGCCTCAATTTCCACTTCTGTAAAGTGAGCTGGAAAAGGAAATGACAAATCACTCCAGTATTTTTGCCCCCAAAAACCCTCAAATGTAGTCACAGAGAATCAATTTTAATGGAGTCCTTGAGGATGTGCCCTTGATCCTCTTAATTTTTAATATTTTGGCCAGTGACTTAAAGACCTGTGTAAGGTTCTTACTCAGAATGCACAAAGGTAGGAGAAGTAATGAAAATGTTAGAAAACAGATCTCAACAGGTTAGAGCATTTTAACAAATAGAATAATGAGATGAAACTAGATAGGACAAATTTGAAGTCAGGAACATAGGGAGGCACTTTTTATTTATTTTTTATTTTTAAAAATTAATTAAAGCTTTTTATTTACAGAACATATGAGTGATTTTTCTACATTGACCTTTGCAAAAAATTTTTTGTTCCAAATTTTTCCCCTCCTTCCCCCCACCCCACCCCTAGATGACAGTTAGTCTAATACATGTTAAATATGTTAAATTGTATGACAAATCCAATATATATACATATCTATACAATTATCTTACTTCACAAGAAAAATCAGATCTAGAAAGAGAAAAAAAAAAAACCTAAGAAGGAAAACAAAATGCAAGCAAATATTCACAGAAAGCGTTAAAATGCTGTGTTGTGGTCCACACTCAGTTCTCACAGGCCTCTCTCTGGATGTATATGACTGTCTTCATTGCTGAACAATTGGAACTGTTTTGAATCACCTCATTTTTGAAGAGACCCATGTCCATCAGAATTGATCATCGTATAGTCTTGTTGCCGTGTATAATGATCTCCTGGTTCTGCTCATTTCACTTAGCATCAGTTCATGCAGGTCTCTCCAGGCCTCTCTGAAATCATCTTGTTGGTTGTTTCTTACAGAGCAATAATATTCCATAACATTCATATACCATAATTTATTCAGCCATTCTCCAATTGATGGGCATCCATTCAGTTTCCAGTTTCTAGCCACTACAAAAAGGGCTGCCACAAACATTCTTGCACATGTGGGGCCCTTTCCCTCCTTTAAGATCTCTTTGGGATATAAACCCAGTAGAAACATTGTTGGGTCAAAGGATATGCCCAGTTTGATAACTCTTTGAGCATAGTTCCAGATTGTTCTCCAGAATGGTTGGATCCATTCACAGTTCCACCAACAATGTATCAGTGTCCCAGTTTTCCCATATCCCCTCCAACATTTGTCATTATCTTTTCCTGTCATCTTAGCCAATCTGACAGGTATGTAATGGTATCTCAGAATTGTGGGAGGCACTTTTTAACAATTAGAGTTATTTTAAAGTAGAATAGGTTGCTTTAAGAAAGAGTAGATTTCCTCTACCTGGAGCAAAGGCCAGATAACCACTTGCTGAGTATGATATAGGAAAAAACTCTATTCAAGTAGGGGTTGTACTATAATGGTTGCTAAAATTCTTTCTAATTCTGAGGTTTGTGATTCTGTGAAAAAAATTGTTAGAAATTCCATTCATTTTAGTTTGCTCATTTCCATGTCTACTTTTGTCAACTAAAACATGTTTATTTAACCTGAGATGCTCAAGTTTATAATAATCATTACTGCTTTTCAGTAAGAGACAGTAAGAGTGTTAAAATTTCACATATACATGAGAATGATACATGAGAAGGGTCCAAGTCAGTATTTTCACCATGATAATCTTTGGGCATAGGGTCTTTTTTTTTAAGCCAATGAATAATATAAGCAAGACCCTCATGAATGAGTTTACTAATGGTTTTTTAATGTTTATAGACTTTAGGCCAAGTTTGGATATTAGTCTCAGAATACATATTTCTATATAATTATATCCCAAGGCCTAAAAGAAATACAATTAAATAGAGCAAAAAATAAAATAGGACAAGATACTACAGAGCCCAAAATACATTTCTTTTTTTCTTCTTGTTCCTAATTGCCAAATCAGCCTTTGAAAATAGTCTTCCCATTTTAATTATTTCCAAAAATCCATGGATTTTTGTTCCTCTAAATTTATTTTGTCTAGTTCTATAAAATAATACTTTAGTATGACATCAAATGTGTTGAAAAAATTAAGCAATATTGTTATTTTTATTATATTAATAAGGTCTGACAATCAGCAATTATTCTTTCTCTAGTTATCTGTCTTTATTTAAAGAGTGTTTTGTAGCTGTGTTCATATAATTTCTATGTGTCTACATTCAGTGATCATTTTGAATGACATTTCTATTTTCTCAGCAGGAATATACAGGTGAATGTTTTTTGTAGATTTATTTTATATCCTGCTATTTTACTGAAATTATTGTTTCAATTGGATTTCTTTTATTTGAAGCTTTAGAATTCTCTTAAGTAAACTTTCTGCCATCTGCAGAAAAAGATCATTTTCTTTCTTTGCCTATGTTTATCCCTTCCTTTTCTTTATCTTAAACATCAAATGATGGTTGTGAAAATGGACATCGTTTTGCCCCCTAAAGCCTCTAGTCTATCTCCACTGCAGATAAAAGAAAAGATAAAAATTTGTCTTAAGTGGTTTAATGTTTTTAATGTAAATGTGTGTTGCATTTTGTTAAAAGCTTTTTCTGCATCTGGTTTTTCTAATTTTGAACAAACTTTATTTTCCTGATATAAATGCAACCTATCATAGTCTGCCCATTTTTTTTAGTTATAGAGAAATTAGTCTTGTCCTCATGATCCCTTTGGTGATCTTTTTCATGTACTTGCCTTTTCATTTTATCTCCTAGGCTCCCCTTCTCTTCGGGCATACCCTCTTCTCTCTGTGATCACCCGACAGCCTCCTGTTATCTCCCATCTGGTCCCTGCCACCCCTCGCATTGCCCAGGCTTTGTCATGTCGCCCAGCCACAGAGGCTACCTCTGATGCTCCAGCCAGTGAGGTACCAGCCAGCAGTGAGTCTGAGACTGAACAGCCAACTCCCAGGTTGAAAAAACCCCGTCGTAGCCGTACCATCTTCACAGAGCTGCAGCTCATGGGATTAGAGAAAAAGTTTCAGAAGCAGAAATATCTATCCACACCAGACAGGTAAGCTCTGGAAAAGGGAAAGGGCAACTCCACAGATTTAAGGTGGAAATAATGAGGGAGGAAGAGGAAGAGTTTCCCAGAATTCTTTGTATGGGCAGTCACTAATTAATTCATAGTATTAGTTCTAAGTCTGTTAATAAAATTTGATTTGGAGGGGAGAATCCTTTTTAGAAAACCCTTGTATTTTCTGATTCTTTCAGTGAGCTACCTACTAGGCTATGCTAAAGATTCTTATACAATTCTGCCCTTTGCTAAATGATGGGAATTGGAATAGCTAATCCCCAAGATTCCTTCTAGCTCTAAATTTCTGTGAGTTTCTGGGCCAGTGGTAGTTTTATTTTCCATAGCTCACTGTTTGGTGACATACCAGTTAAGGTGATCATAGAGAGCCAAGGGGACTATCTTGCCATATCCTGGGCACAGTCCCCTCAACTGTTTCATAGTGTGTATGGCTGCTTCAGTAGAAAAATCACTTGCCCAGGTTGCCATTAGGATAATGGCTTAAACAGTATCTTTCTCTCTGCCCCTATTTTAGGGGTCATTCAGGGAACAGAGTGAACTGGAATGCTAGAAATACTAAGAAGTTGTCTTAGTGAAATGGGCAAGTCCACTGGTTGGAGTCTGAACTGGTCTTGGCATTGGTGATCAGGGTCTTTTGTGCCATCCTGTGGGTGGCAATCTTGGCTTGGATAAACTGCTTTCTGTATTTAAGTGTCCTGACTATACTCTAATCACCTGAAGAAAAAGAGGAAGATGGAAAGAGGGTTTCTGAGAGAATATGTCAATCTTTTAGGGAATTCTCAAAGTCCTTGTTTCTTTTCTTTCCATACTAGGTTTTATGCCATTTTCACCACTGAGTTAACAGGGTTCTTAATTTGGGCAATATCTCTTACAGAGTTAGAAGAATAAATAATCAGAACATGAGTTCTTAATCTGGGGATCTGTGAATTTGTTTTACTTAATATTTTGATAATTATTTCAATAGAATTGATTTCCTCTTAAATTTTGTGTAATTTATACACTTAAAAACATTCTTCTAGGAGAGAGGGACCCTTAGGCTTTGACCCAACTCCCAAGGGGTAAAAAATTCCTGGTCTAAAGAGATCACAGGAGTTTTAGGATTGGGAGGAATCTTCTAATTCTCTAGCTGAACTCCTTCATTTCTTTTTCATTTGTTTGTTTGTTTTTTTCCTCAGTGGAGAAATTTAGTTTTTGATTAAAGCTGTTTATTTTCGAAACATATGCATAGATAATTTTCAACATTCACCTCTGCAAAACCTTGTGTTCCAAATTTTCTTTCCTCCCTTCCCTCCATTCCCTCCCCTAGATGCCAAGTAATCCAATGTTAAACATGTGCATTTCTATTATACATATTATCATGTTGCACAAGAAAAATCTGATCAAAAAGGAAAAAAAAATGTGAACTCTTTAATTTCAAAGGTGAGAAAATTGAGGCCAGAAAAATTATGTAATTGGCCATAGTCCCAAAGATAGTTAGAAGCAGGATTGGGATTTGACCCAAGGTTTTTAAAATCCAAATCCAGTGCACTTTCTTTCTATCACAAAGAAAGGCAGTAAAATTCAGATGTGTCCATGAAGCTGTTCTATAGTTGCTTGAGTCAAAGGTTTAGTAGGAGGAAAGAATGAAATCATTGACTAAAAGGAAGTTCAGGATTAGTTGTAGATATTCATTATTTATCCCTATGACCCCAATCCTTGGCATGGCATTAAGAGCCAACTACTTTACAGGTAAATTAAATGGACAATAGTATTTAATTGTATGATGTGTTTAAAGGACTTTGAGATGAATAGGTAAAAACCAACTACTAATTTCAGGCCAATTAAAAAAAGTCAGAGAAGCTTTTCCATAGTTCCTAAAAACCCTTCCTGGGGCCTCAGATACCTGCCCAGGCATCTCTCAGGTACTCCATAGACCTGTACAAGATTGGCTCTTTTGCCTGGGGAGGTGGACACCATCTGGCAGGCACCCGAATTTGCTGCCTTAATCTGCCATTATGGATGTTCCTCACCTCTGTACGTGACTGAGGCTATGAGCAATCACTCCTCCCTGAGCTCTCTCCTTCTTCCTCTCTGTTTGTTTCCCTGGTTTCCTAGGTGATCTCATTTAGGTAAATGTGCAGGGAAGAGAGAAGTTGTAACGGTGGCAGGTAGGGAGAAAGAGAGAAGATTACAGAGAAGCATGTTTCTTTAGACAGGAATGAATCAAAGATGCATATTTCCCAAGTGAACTAACGCAGTTTAGTAACTAGTAGCAGGATATGAACTGAAGCTTCCATTGACTAATGTACCTGATGACCTCAAGTGGACTGAGTCATAAAGAACTGAAAGAAACTATGGAAGGGACCTGACTTCTGGGAGACCACAGAGATTAGAAGTCCAGAGGGATTGCATATTAGGTCCCAGGATTTTTGGTGAATTGATGTTAAGGACACAATTCTCCTATGTAGGAGGAAAAGGCTAAGTTATTTGGCATTAGAAATTTGTTAGGCTTTAGTCTTTTGATTGTTTTCAATATTTCTGCCTTTCAAGCAGCCCTGCCATAGGAATTGGTGAATTGGAATGGAGACTTAAGAAAAAAAGACTCTGAATCCAAAATACCCAGTTCTACATTTTATTTTTAGAGATTTCAGTTATGGCCAGGACTCAGAAGAGCACAATTGGTCAGCCAAAGGGATAGAACTATTAAAGATATAACTTAGGTTTCTGTAGTTGAGAGACTATAGAGATCATTGAATTATTGAGTGTCAGAGTTCGAGTTTGCAAGGGACCTCCTTGTAGAGATTTAATGGTCCAGCCATGACAAAGGTGAGCTTTGTGAAATGACTTGCCAAAAGTTCCACAAATAATAAAGAGCAAAGGATTGAACCAACAGCAAGATGACAAAATGTTAGAGGAAAATATAAGACTAAAGGGTTAAAGAAGCATAAGGCAGCAAGAGAATCATAGACTTGTAGAGTTAGAAGAATAAAGTTAGAAGGAATCTCAGTGCCTAACGTATCTCAGCAACTAAATGACTTCACATGAAAAGAACTTCCCTTATTATAACATCCCTGAGAAATGCTTATCCAGATTCTTCTTGAAGACCCCCAAAGTAATGGAACTTACCTTTTAATGTAGTCCATTCCAATTTAGGGAGAGATTGGGGCTGAAACAGTGAGGTAATATTTCTTAGATAGGTCTTATAGAATATATAGAATTTATATCAGAAATATATAACCTTGTATTTTATTTCCAGTTTGGATGTTCAGCCAAAGCTTTCACCTTAGAGTCCCAGAGGTGAAATATGTCAGAAAGAAAACTTTGTAATGAAAGGATGGAAATGCCTTCCATCTTAGTGAAATTTTGGAGATAGAGAATTGCTCCTATTCAATTTGGGGATGAGTATCTCTTCTCAGCTTCTAGGGCAGGGGTTCTTGGTCCTTCTAAAGAGTCTGTGGATAAATTTCAGAGGGTCCATGAAATTTGATAGGGGAAAAATTACATCTTGATCTTCATTAACCTTTGGTTTCCTTTGTAATTCTCTCTATTTTGTTTATTGTATTTAAAACCATTTTTGTCAGGTATCACCAAATTGCCAAAGGGGGTCCATGATATAATAAGGTTAAAAACCTTTGATCAAGGAATTCTCATCCATAAAAAGTTTTTCAGGAAGAGCTAGTATTGATTTTTGTGGGTGAGAAGGGCTGGATTGAACCCTGGAGGACCCCATTATTGCCTGCCTTCCTTTTCCCATTACCTCATTACAAAGTCTGCGTCTTTTGCCTTCTAGGTTGGACCTTGCTCAGTCTCTGGGACTCACTCAACTCCAAGTAAAGACTTGGTATCAAAATCGCAGGATGAAATGGAAGAAAATGGTAAAAATAAAATTTTTTAATAATGTCATTTCAAGATTTTTTTTAGTGGTTGGAAGCAAGCTGTGTGATGCTGGGGAAATCATTTCACTTCTGGTTTATTTTCATCAGCTATGAAACAAGGGTGGTATGTACAGGGTGATCTCTAAAATCCATTCCAGTTCTGAAACTGGAATTCTCTAAAATTTGGTTGGATGGACTTCTCAAAGTCTCTCATTGGAGAGTGGCAAGGTCATAGGATTTATAGCTGGATGGAACCTTAGAGATCATTCAGTCTCATCTCTTCATTCTGTATATGAAGAAACCGAGACTGAACTCCCACTGAGCTAGGATTCAAATCTACTTTTTCTAACTTCAAATATAGTGCTCTTTCTCATCACATTGTCTCTGCATCCACTGTTCTCTTTACCCAAGTTGACCTTGGATAAAGAGAAAGTTAGAACTCCACTTCCTTTTCCTATTAACAATGTCATCTCTACATGACATCCTTATCATTTTAACACCAAGAGGAATAGCATAAATAGAAAGAATTTCAGGTTGGGGTGACTAGTTTGATAGATCCTTATAGTGTTTCTCCCTCCATTCACATTGTCTTCAAAGACAAGCTTTCTCTATGGGTGGGGAGTAGATACAGGAACAGGATTTAAATGGAATTAAAACCACTCCAAAGAGACTGTCCTCTACCTTTCCTTCCCAGAAAGGACAGTGTTTGTTTCCCTTCATGCCAGTGTACAAATAGTTGGGTGCTCTTTGGGGCAAGTGATACCTGAGAAGGCTTTTTAAAAGATGGATTCTTAATATGAAAATTCTGCCTGATAAAGCATAAACAAAATGAGATACAGATACAAAGACAAACACATGTCCTTTTAATAAATCAATCAAAAAGTATTTATTGAGGATTTCCTCTGCTCTATAATCCCTCTGATAAATGACTATTATAATAACTTACATTTACATAATACTTTTAAAAGATTTAGTAAATAGTGGGAAAGATCTAGGAAGACCTGAGAATCAAGAAAAGCTAGGTTTAAGTCTTCTCATTGACACATACTGGCTAGGTCCTCCTGGGCAACTCATTTTCTCCTTCAATGTTCCCAGGTACCTCTCTAAATTCCTGAGCAGTAGCTGTTTTGAATTCATAAAAGAAAGTTCTCTCATCCACAGTTCCCTCTCCCAGCGAAATTAGGTCACAGTATATATTTAGCCATATAACTTTAGACTGGGCTTGCGTCTCAGAATTTTCAGTCTAATTGGAGAAACAAGATACAGGAAATGATTAGTGAACAAAAGAGGACAATGTATAATTGTATATGTATATGCATAAATGTATAATTAAGTGTTAAATTGTACTGCAGAGAAGGGAGAAACTCAAGTGGGCTGGGGTAGTCAGGGAATGCTTCCTGGTAAAGTAATGTGATCTGGGATTGAAGGATGGGTAGGATCTGGATAAGTGAAGGGGAAAGGGGTGGGAAGAATGTGAACATGCTATGCATATTCCCAAGGGTGAGACCACATAGGGCACAAGGACAGGGAGGAGACCAGAGTGACTAATGGTAACTTCTTCAAGATCAACAGAGTGTGGGAGGTCTGGTAGGGCTGTCTTCAGGGGCCCCTGACATTTGTGTTAGGGTAGCAGAACAAGGCTGTCCATGGGGTGTGGAATCTCCTTAACTCCCTATCCTTGACATCTGGGGAGCAAGCAGGTCCTCATCAGGGACAATCAATATAGGGGTACCTGGGGCAGGAAATGATTGGCACTTGACCCCGTGCTCTTACTTCTTAACTATATTCTCCCTATATCTAATTCTCTCATTTTACAAATGATAATAATGAATTCCCAAAAGCCAAATATTTTGTCAGGGTCACATTGCAAATTAGTGACACCTGCAGTACTCGAACTGGGGTCTCTTATTTTACTCCCAGCTGAGTATTCTGTCATATCTCCCAAGCTCATTTCATCCCATAGTTCTGGCTGCCAAAGTCACATCACTGATTTCTCCCTCTCTTCATTCTTACAACTTCTTGATATTTCCTGCAGATTTTGAAGCCAAATATATGCAGAATTAAGGTTAATCATAGGTGGCACAATGGAAAGGGCCTTTGGTTTAGAGTCAGGAAAACTTGAGTTCAAATCTTTCCTCATATAATTACTAGCTTTCTGATCCTAGGCAAGTCACTTAATTGGTCTGCCTTAGTTTCTTCATCTGTAAAATGGGGATGATAATAGCACCTCCTTCTCTGAGTTGTTGTGAGGGTCAGATGAGATAATAATCACAAAATGCTTGGCAGAGTGCTTGGCACATGGTAAAATCTTTGTAAATGTTGCTATTGTTATTATCGTACTTTGCAGACCTTGAAGTTCTATAGAAATGCTAGTTATTATTACTAGGAAAGAATGGGAGTGAATATGATTAAAAAGCACACTACAAGAACTAGAACATAGTAGATGTTTATTAATGCTTATTTCCCTCTTTCTTTCTTAAAATTTGGGTCCCCTGCTCTTCTTTTTAAGGTTCCTACCTAGACTATCCTTTAAATCTCTTATTCCTCTGCACTGAAATGCCTGAAATTCCTTGAAAAAGAAATTTCACAGGCTGAATAACACACTGAGGCATATTTACATCTAGAGAATTTGGGATCATTTGTAGAATACAAATTCTTGAAAACTTTATCACACCTACTTTAATCTCATTAACGCAAACTAAGCTACTGGGCAGGAAAAGGAAAAAAAAATAATTGGGCAATAAAGATATCTCCAAGGCTAGTGCCCTAATTGGAACTGGAAAAAGATTAGTACTTGGTTCTCAGTTACTCATAGCACTGCCAAAGGCTGAGTTGCCAGTTTGCCAAAACTGAGATAGCATCTCTAACTAGTTTTTACTGGTCATCATTGGTAAACCATAATGGTTGAGTAAATTTCACTTCACATGTTAGATGTAAAACTCATTCTATTGCTCTTGGATTTTGCTCTAGAAACATCCACAGAATGTTGCAATAAATTGCAAGTGCGTCATTGTTCAGAAGATCCAGATGGGATGATCAGCCCCTCAAAATTCACTGAATAGCATAGCAAAAGCATTAGGAGAAACAGTCTAATAATTCTTGACATTTGACCTATTCTTCCAGGATCCACAGTTCTTGATCTAGACCATGAAATTAGAATCGAAGTATCAGGAAGAGGAATAAGTCAGAGAATCTAATTTGGAAGGTACTTCTGTGTCCTCAACAAGGGTGGCTCTTGGAAGGAAAATTTTCCAAGCTTTCGGAGGCCCATAGAGACAAGCCAAAGCTAACTCTTTAGATTTCCAGGGACCTAGCTTTCTTTTTGACTAACAACTCTACTAGCATAATGAATGACCAACACCCACCTGCTAGTTCCATTCATTTGTATTTTCAGCCATGTTTGTAGCCCAGCCTAGTAGGGAATCTTAGCTTTAGCAAAAATTATCTCTATTGGCAATGCTGAGGGAGGAGAGTTGCTGATTCTAAAGAATTTGAACTTTTTAATTTTGGCTTTGAAGAATCACTCAACAAATTACATCCAGTGATACAAATCATTTTGGGGCAATGTTGAAATGAAGGAAGAAAGTACCCCTTGTCCTTGACCTTTCATCTTGGAGACTAATGGGGGAACACAGAGCCAGAACAGATAATAACCAAAAGCAATACTGTAAATCATATACCTAAAAATGGGAAGGAACATAATTTGGGAGATTATCTAGTCTAGTTCTTAGTCTTTTGGGGAGATTTCAGATCAAATCGCCTTAATAAAGTCACAAAAAGCCCAGTTCTTTGTATGCAAAGAGTAGTTTGACTTCAATCTGGCATTAGAACAGGAATGTCTGATGGAAGAAGTCGATGTGCTTGCCAGGTGTTTTTCCTGAGAGCCTGGGAGAGGTGTGTGACCCAGCCCACATTCAATTTAGAGGCCACTCCTGACCCTGGGGGGTTAAATTGGTACAAGTGACGATTGTTGGCCATCCAGAGGGGGGCTGAGGGAGGAGGGTGACAGCAAGTCAACAAAGGTTCATTTGAATATGCAGGACTGGGTGTGGGATGGTGGGGGTGAGATAATTGTAGTTTCAGGTGTGCTGAAAGGCAGGGGGCCAGAGGTCGACTGCCTGAAGCTGCTGAAGAGGATAGCTATCTCCTAATTATTACCACTCATGAATGTTTGATTCCATTTAGAAAATAGTTTGATTGTTGTTGTGTTTTCCCCCCTCAAAGTAGGAAAAAGGCCAGGTTAGGTCTATCCAAGCTGTGTGGGTGGTGTTCACTAATTGCCTGGGCTGGACTTTCTTTTGCCAATTAGGTTGCTTCTTTAAACCTGCCCTTTTATAACTTGATTGTTATACTGGGTAACTTAATTTTGTATAACCCCTTTCATAGTAAGTGGAGCTACTTTCAACACAAACTCCACCTTGGCATCATATTCTCCTCAGGCGGGTGCTTTCGAAAGAAAGCCTGAAATCATGATCAGATATTGACTTTGGTGGAAATGCATCCACAGACTTCTTCTCCCTAAAGGGAAATCCTGTCAGTACAAATGCCTTATTAAAGATTGTCTTTGCTTTGACAATGAGTTGGAAGCTTGAAAAGGGACTCATTCAGGCAAGAACCATCAGTCTGACACATTAGGTCTGTTTGTTATTCCAATTCAGCCACCTGAGGACTTGCTCCTTCTGTGGTGTAGATTCATAAAATCCTTTGGCAGGGGATTTGGGGGAGGAGAGAGGACAGGGGTCATATATGTGATTTTATCAATGGAGGGGACTTCCTCTCATCAGCGATGAAGAGCAACAACTTAGTTTCATGAGTTCCTAACAGCTCTGAAGTTTCCACAAGTGTTGGAGATCATTTAGTATAAATTTCTTATTTGACAAGTAAAGAGGCTTAGGGACAGATTGTGTTTTAGGGTATTTATGTTGAAATCATGGCATTTCATAGTTAACCAAAAACCTCAAGGACATTTAGTCCAACCTGAATGCCTATGGTCGTGTTCATAATAGTCCCCAAAAGATCTGACCTAATCAGTCAATGACCATTTTAAAATCCAGCTATATACCAAGTTGGGTGCTAAGGATACATAACAGAAAATGAAACCCTGCAAAAAGCTTTTGTTCCTTTGGGAAGAGACATGTACATCATCATCATCATCTCTAGCATTTATATAACACCGACTATGTGCCAAACTCTTTGCAATTATTATCATCTCATTTGATCCTCATAACAATCCAGGGACGTTGGTGCTATTGTTATTTTAATTTTACAGGTGAGGAAAGTGAGGCAGACAGAGATTAAGTCCTTTGCCCAGAGTCACACAGCTAGTGACTGAGGCTCAATTTTACCTCAGTATTTCCTTACTCTAGGCTTTCTCCATCCTGTCTTCTTTTCTCTCTCCCCTCTTCCCATCCTCTCCTCTCTTCTTTCAATCTCTCTCTCTATATGTCTTTGTGTCTGTGTGTATCTTTCTCTCCCTCTTCCTTTCCCTCTCTTTCCTCTCTCTCTCCCTGTCCCTGTCCCTGTCCCTCTCTCTCTCTCTCTCTCTTCTTCCTTCCCTTTCTCTCTCCTCTTTCTTTCACTCTCTTTCATTCTCTCTGTTTCTCTGTCTCGCTCTGTCACTCTCTGTCTCTGTCTCTCACCCTTTCTCGCTTTCACTCTGTCTCTGTCTCTCTGTGTCTCTGTTTTTCTCTGTCTGTCTCTGTCTCTCTCTCACACAATAACTAGAAAGGAAAGGGTGGAGGGCACTAACTATGGGGAAGGATATACACTTGTTATAAGTGTATCTTGAGCTTAGTTTTGAAGGAAAATATTTATTCTAGGATATAGTGGTGATGATAAAATATGTTTCAGACTTGGATGTGTAAAGAGAGAAGGGAAATGGAGTGGTATGTATGAAGAACAATAAAAAGGCCAGCCTGGATTGTAAATTATATACTGTAGAGTTATGAATGATAAATCAAGGAATTGAGGTTGAGTTCAGGCTGTAAAGGGCTTTAAATGCCAAAGAAATTTAAATTTGACTCTATAAGTAATAAGACAGTTATTAGAGTTCATTGAATGGGGAGTTTCATAGGGAGACCTTTACTTTAGCAATAGCATCTTAGCAGCTATGTGGAGGATTGGAGAAATGAGAGTTATCAATTAGAAAGCTACTTCAACAGGTCAAGGAAGAGACAATGAAGGCCTGAGGTGGTAGCTATATGAGCAGAGAGAAAGACACATGGGGTGAATATTGTGGTGACATAAAAATAACAACTTTCTAAGTTCTAGGATATATGAAGTGAGAGAAGGGGGAAGCCACCAAATACAGTACTTTACTCAAAGTAGTAGACAAATTGACTTACATCTCTGTGTTTGCATTTGCCCATGTAATTAATATAAGACTAGATCAAAACATTTCAAAGTCAGGCATAGGGAAAGTTGGGCTTTAAAGACTTTGTATTATCCTTACTTCTATCTCTGTCTTTGTTCAGGATCACATTTTCAAAGTTGGAAGAGATCTCAGAGATCCCCTAGTCAAACCCATAGTTGAAAAAAAAGTTGAAAAAGATCATCCATCTTTACTTGAAGAGAGTACATGACTTTCTGAGGCATCCCTTTACACTTTCTGATAGCTCTTGTTCTTAGGAACTTTTCTCTTATGGTAAACTTAAATTTAGTAGCTAGATGGCAAAATGGATAGAATATAAGGCTTGAAGTCAATAAGACTCATTTCATGAGTTCAAATCTGCCTCAGACTAGCTGTGTGACCCTGGGTAAATCACTTACTTCTGTTTGTCTGTTTTCTCATCTGGAAGATGGAAATCCAATATTTTTGCTAAGAAAACCCCAAATGAGGTCACAAAGAATCAGATACAAATGAAAAACTGAGCTAAACAATCAACTTTCTAGATAGCATTCAAAATATTTTCTCTCAAAAACTTTACTTTCCAGTAAATTGGAGTCACACTCCCTGTAAAGTATCCCCTAGCTTCTCTAGTACAAATCAAGTTTTTCTTCCTCTGTACTCCTATAGCTCCTACTGTTAACATCACATTGTAGCGTTTATCCAAATACTATCTTTTCCTACCTGATTTACCTGTGTACTTCTCTAACCAAACATTTCCTGTGTATGACATGACATTTCCCATCTTTTTGCCTTTGCAGAGGCAGTTTCCCATGTCTGGAATGTTCTTCTTTCCTTGGAATTCTGTGTTCTTTCATGATTTAGTTCAGCTGCTACCTCTTGCTTTAGACCAGTTCTTCCCCCAATTATTAGTGTTCTCTCTCATCCTCTAAATTACTTGGTATTTATGTTGTATGTGTTTGGTTTTTTAATTTGTTCGTTCATTCATTCATTTTAAAAATTTATTTATGCTTATATGCATTTGTTCCCCCTTCTTCCAATATACTGTAAGCTTCTCCAGGACAGGGACTGTTTCATTGTTGTCTTTCTATCTCCAATGCCTAGCACCACAGTTCCTGGTACATAATAGATGTATAGGAGTATTGATGTAGAGCCAGTAGGAAACTTAGAGATACATTGTACACTCCATGAGGGTAGGAATTGTCTTTTGACTCTTTTTGTATCCTCAGCACTTTGTATGGTGCTGAAACTTAGTGGAACCTTTATAAATATTTCTCTGTTGATAATCTACCATCTGTAGAATGTACCAAAAGTCTTAGTAAAGTTTTAAGATTTAATAGCTTAAATATAAGGGAAATGTGGAGCAGCTAGATAGCACAATAGATAGAGCACTGGCAAATTCAGGAGTCAGGAGGGCCTAAGTTCAAATCCAACTTACACTTCCTAGCTGTGTGATCCTGGACAAGTTACTTAACCCCAATTATCTCAAAAAATAAAAGGTCGGGAAAAATTTAAAAAGTAAATACGAGGGAAAATATGTATATAAGGAAACTAAGGCCCACAGAGTCACACATCTTGTAAATGGCAGAGCAAGGATACAAATTTGGGCTCCATAACTACAAGTTTGGCACTCTTTCCTGAATTAAATTTCTAAGGTACAGGTCTGACCATGTTATTTCACATCTGATAAATCATCAGTGTTTCCTTCCTTCCTTCCCTGCCTCCCTCCTTCCTTCCCTTCCTTCCTCCCTCCCTTCCTTCTTTACTTCCTTTCTTCCTTCCTTCCTCCCTCTCTTCCTTTTTCCCTTCCTTTCACCAAGTGACCTACTGTTTCTTACATTTGGCATCCCATCTCTCCTTCTTACTTTTTCTGCACCTTTCCTCCATCTCTTAGGATTCTTATCTTTCTTCAAGGTTCAGCTCAGATATCACGTCCTATGGAAAGCCCTTCTTGCCCTTTCATCCACAGTTGTTAGTGTTTTTTTCCTCTTCAGATTTCCTTTTTTTTTTAGTCATTTGTTTATTTGCTATGTTCTCCTTACTACCATCAGAAGAATGCAAACTCTTTGAAGGTAAAAACTATTTCATTTTTATCTTTGGGTTCTTGTTATTTAGCACCATACTTTGTACATGGTAGTTGCACAAATACATGTTTGTTAAATTGAACTTTTAGCATCTTAGTGACTGGTCCACTGTGAGAGCTCATTAACCTGATTACAACATCTTAATGACTATACTGTTTATCATTAATAACCTTAAGTTGTGGGTAGTTGTTGGCTCGTGATAATAATTAATTCAAATAATCCTATTAACAACACCCTAATAGTATGCCTTGGAAGGAAAATAGTATGGACAGAGATTGGAGTGGGGCTAACGGAGAGCTGCCAAAGATAATGTTATTGTCATGGGGCAAGACGTTTCTACAAGTCCTTAGTGAACACTCAGTTCAAATCAATTTAATTCATAATGACTATCAATTAAACACCTATTAAAGCCAATAAACATTTAAGTACCTATGTATACATTACTCTGTGTGGTAACTTCACTGGAGTATTTGGAGATATTGCCCCATTTTGAAATGACTAGAACTTAATAGAAGTCTTTCCCCTTTCCTACTGCCTTATATTTCATGTATCTTATAACTATTTCTGGAACTCTAATTGAGAAGATATATAAGAGATGTAAGACATTCACTCAAGGCATTACAGTTTGGTTAGAGAAATACACAGGTAAATCAGGTAGGAAAAGATAGTATTTGAATAAACACTATGATATGTGATGTTAACAGTAGGAGCTATAGGAGTACAGAGGAAGAAAAACTTGATTTGTACTAGAGAAGCTAGGGGATACTTTAGAGGGAGTGTGACTCCAATTTCGTCTTGCAGGATATAAGATTGAGCATCAAATCTGGTCCACTGTGAGAGCTCATTAACCCGATTACCCCATCTTAATGACTACTGTTGATAAACAAATAATAACAAATCAAATTTTCATCAAAATTGTGATACTCATTGCTGGGACAGAGAGAGTGTGTTTTGTGTAGCATTGAGGGTCCTTTATGATATGCTTTAACCTACTTTTCAGCCTTTTTTCATATTATTCCCCTTCATGAACTCTATATTACAGCCAATCTAGTCTCCTAATTGTTCTCCAAACTTAATAGCCTATCTAGATATATTTGAAAAAAACTATTCCCTGGCCGAATAAATTGTGCTATGTGATTATATTAGAATATTGTTGTGTTATAGGAAATGATGAGCAGGAAATGCCCAGAAAAATTTGGAAAGACATGAATTGATGCACAGTGAAATGTACTATGTACAAATTTACAGCAATATTGTAATATGATCAGCTGTGAATGCCTTAATTGTTCTCAACAATCCAATGATCCAAGACAACTATGAAGGCCTTCTGATGAAAAATGCTATCCGTCCCCAGAGATAGAACTGATGGTGTCTGAATACAATTTAAAGCATACTTTTTTGCTTTCTTTATTTTTCTGAAGGTTTTTGTTTTGTTTTTTGTCTTTGCTTTCTTTCACAATATGACTTATGAAAATGTTTTGCATGATCGCACATATATCAAATCGCTTGTCTTCTCAATGAAGGGGGTGGGAAGGAAGGAAGGAAAAGAATTTGGAATCAAAGTTTTAAAAACAAATGTTAAAAATGTTTTTACATGTAACTGGGATAAATATAAAAATAAAATCAAAACTAAAAAAAAAGTACAAAAAAGAAAAGAAAAGAAAAGAAAAAGCTATTTCCCATGTGTGGAATGGACTCCCTCTTTAACTCTGCTTCTTAGAATCCTTATCTTCCTATAAGACTTAACTCAGGCATCATGATTTCTCCATCTCTTCATATTCCCTTTGTCAGTGTTATTTTCTTTTATTTTCTGTGATTTCTTGAATTTCTTCACCCTATATTTGTGTATGAATTATAAGTAATTAGCAGAATGTAGCCAGCCTCAGAGGCAGGATTCTAGGGACTATATTGCTTCTTGCTTTATTATAGTGTTTAATAACAGTTTGAACAGAATCTGTTGGATGTCCTTTAAGTAGCTCTTTCCCTCATTTCAGTTCTCTTCTTCCCTCTCCCCAGGTTCTAAAAGGTGGGCAGGAAGCTCCTACCAAACCCAAAGGACGTCCCAAGAAGAACTCCATCCCCACCTCAGAAGAGATTGAAGCTGAAGAGAAAATGAATAGCCAAGCTCAGAATCAGGATGTGCTAGAGCCCACTCAGGAACACAAGAAGCTGGAACCTACAGAGGAACCCAAGGCATCTGATCTCCCCACAGAGGCCCTTGAGTCCCCCAGAAGCCAGTCCCAGGAGCTGCCACTTCCCTCTTCTGAGACAGCATCATCAAGCTAAAATTTACCTTTTCTTGGGAGGGGAGGTAGTGACTGAGGGTAAGAGGAGAGGAGGCAGGGGGAAGTAAGGAGAAAAACCTCACCAAAGAACTCATACCTGATGTGCCTGGGGAGGAGAGAAGGCAGGCAAATTCTTCCTTTCCTCCCAGAATGTTCTCACATCATCATCAGCATGCATGCACTTGAATGAACCCTTGTTTGTTTTAGGCCTTGCTCCTGTTGAAAGGGTGTGCTAGCCACAGGGCTACCCAACTTGCCTAAAGGAAGAGAGCTCCTTGGGGATCTTACTGACACCATGGTTGTCATGGAGATGGTTGTGGTATTCTGGCTGGGTACAAGAAACCTATCTATGGTGTAGGCTGTATCCTGGAACAAAGAGGGAGGACACCATAGCTCTTTTCTCTATCAGCTCCAGGGCAACCACCAATCAAAACAGAGAGATATGGAAGAACTGGGGCAACTGCCCAATTTCCTTGGTGACCTAGCACTTATTTCTTGTAGGTTTTAAAAGAAAACATTTAAAATTTTTTGAGGGGCGGGGGAAGGGCTGGGTGGGTCAGGGGATAAGGGAGTTCTGAATTATTAGAGTTGTTTCTGAAGAAAGTTCCTGTTTGTTTGTTTGATGTGTGCCTTTATACCAATTAAAGGGTGATAAGGTGACCCAAGAACATTTTTCCTATAGCCTTGCTCTGGGGGGGGGGATGCCATTCCCCAACAGCTGCAATGCAGATGTGTTAAGATAACTTTTATTTTTTAATTAAAAAATAAATAATTGAATAGGATTGCGTGTTCATTCTTGGGGGATGGGGAGGAATTCGACAAGGAATTTCATATTCCCACATTCAGACCTGAGAGACCATTGTTTGAGAGTAAATGCATGTCACTAGATATAAGCTTGTTCAAAACAGGGTCTCTGTTCCAATGATCTTTTTATCTGCAGCACCTAGGACTATCGTTGTCTTAGAGTAGGTGTTTAATACAGGTAGGTTTCACTGAATCAAATGTAGTGGACCTTAAACTGAGTTGGAGCCAGAAAATGTGCAATCTTGTTTCAGAAGACCTGAATTTTTATTCCCAACCTCTACAGTGGGCCAAATTGATTGATAGGAGATCATTAGCCCCTGGTCTAGTGGGAAACAATACCATGATCCAGAAGATGTGTGTTGGAAACACACAGTTGTGAAAGGTCATTTTAGCTCCTGAGGCATAGTTCCCCATCTTACTCAGCCCACTCTAGAAAGGTCTTTATCAACTTATATTTGTTCTCTAAGTCCTTGAATCTGAGGTGGGATGCTCAACATTTATCATTTTAGGGAGTAGCTGGTGATAATGACTTGCATCCCAGGGGACAGGACGGGCATGTTCCTGAGTGCATGCCTTCAATATTCTAGCATCTGACACCCTGTTTCCAGTTCTTGGCTTCCATTTTTGGTAATTAAGGCATTTTAAAATCATTGCAGTGGAACAGTTAAGTTCTCAGAAATCTTCACTCATATTTTTAAAGTACCAAGCTCTGGAGCTGCCTCCCCTTCCACTGAGTTGTCTGACCTACCTAGCTACTATCTTGTCCTAGCCCTACTTCACTTCCTCAAGTGGTAGAAAAGAAAGCATAGAATGTTAATTAAAGCTCATACAGTTGTTAGACTCAATGTGTGATCTTTCTCTAAAGATCAAATCAATACACTAATAATAGTAATAGAAACATTATATCTTGAAGGAAGTAAACCCCAACTCTCAAACCAACAAATATTTATTAATTCGAGTCCATCAAATTATCAATCAACCAATCAATAAACATTTATTAAATGCCTACTATGTGCCAGGCACTGTGCTAGGTGTTAGAGATATAAAAAGAAGCAAAAGTCAATCCCTGCCTAAAAGGAGCTCACAACTTAATGGAAGAGATAACATGCAAAAAAACCTATATACAAAGTAAGCTGGGTACAGGTTAAGTGAGAAATAATTAATTGAAGAAAGGCACTAGAATTAACAAAATGAAAATTGGAGAGGGAGCAATAGAAGCCTAGACTAACTAGGAGCCTAGGGGCTGGAAATATAGATATGGTAATAGATAGTTGCACAATACATAAATAATTTACTAAGCACTTAACCATATGCTTGATAAATTAAGACACTGCTAAGTGCTGTTATTATGAATATAATCAAGCAAGATAGTTTCTGTTCTTAAAGAACTTATATTCCAATTTCAATCAATTGTTCAGTCATTTTCCAGTCATGTCTGATTCTGTGACTTCATCTGAGGTTTTCTTGACAAAGATACAGAAGTGGTTTGCCATTTCCTCCTCCAGCTTATTTTACCACTGAGGAAACTGAGGCAGACAGGGTTAAGTGACTTGCCCAGGGACACATAACTAGTAAGTGTCTGAGGCCAGATTTGAACTTAGATCTTCCTGACTCCAGGTCTGGTGTGTTATCCATGGTATCATGGGAAGAATAATAGCTCAGTCTTATAAAAGCCTTACAAAAATTCTTTGTTCTCATTGATTGTATTCTCTCTGAAGAACTACAGAATGATATAGAGAATTTTGCAAGTGAGGTAGGTGGTCTGAACATGACTTCTGCCTTATAGATGAAGAAAACTGAGGCTTAGAGCATTAAGATTGATTTTGTCCAAAGTCACACAGTTATGCTGTGCCAGATAGGATTCAAGCTGAGATTTCTTGACTCCAAGTCCAACAGCCTTTAAACAGATTGTGCCATCCAGCTGAGATTCTCATACATAAATTTCTCTCTAGTCAGTTCAGTCTCACATTCCCCTTTATTTTTTCTTGGACTCTCCTCCTCCTCCTGTTCCTCCTGTTTTTCCTCTTCTTCATCCCTGTCTTCCTCATTTTCTTTCTTCTCCTCCTCCTTTTCTTATTCCTCTTGCTTTTCTTTCTCTTCCTTCCCTTTTCTTCCTCTTCCTCTTCCTTTTCTTCCTTTTTCTCCTTTTCTTCTTCATCCTTCTTTGCTTCTTCCTTTTCCTCTTTTGCTTCCTTCCTCCTCCTCCTCTTCTTCTATCAGGGTTAAGGGGCTTTCTCAGGTTCATACAGCTAGTGTCTGAGGCTGGAGTTATACTCAATTCCTCCTGACTTTAGGGTTCAATCCACTGAACCATCTAGCTGCCCCTTATCCATTTTCTTTAGAATTACTACTAGAATATACAAAATTAAAATACTTTCCTTCTTCTGGCTCCTAGAATGGATCACTTCAGAGAATCATCAGATATATTCTTTGGGACTTCAGTTGTTTCCAAAGAGGAGCAGGAAAGAGTAATGAGATATTCTGCTCAGTAAGCCATACCAGAAGGCCTGGCTATAAGAATTTCTGTTGCTCAGCTGCACTATCCTGGCAGAATTTCTGAGTTAGAATTCAGAGGTCAGAAATTCTCTTGATAATCTTCCCTCATGGCCCATTCTTTCTAAGGATCTCAAAGCACTTTCTAATTCAGACATCTGCCCTTCTTTCCCTTGCCCCCTCCTTCCAATGTAAAGAAGGCCAATTTACTTTTAGTTTAAAAAAAACTATACAATAGTTTTTAAAATATAAAAAATTTGGGGAGAGGAAAGCGAAATGCCTTTACTTGGCTCACCTAACATCAAGAACAGTGCTAAGAACTAAATGGAGATGCTAATTGTCAGCAGAGTCCCATTCTTGAGCACCAGGGGCTGGCTGAGATCCTTGCTAAGCTTTTAGAGTTTGCTACCTCTTTGCCACTCCCATGTTAGCTTCCACCCTCACCCTAGGATTTAGAAGAGGTCTTCACTGTGCTGTGGGTGATGAGTCAGCAGGCAGGAGCAGTCCTGACAGGCTTCCTGGTCCCCTTAAATTCCTCTATTGCCTTCCTTGGATGACAGGGTGCCAGGCTGTGTGTGGTTCCTGAGCCCTGACTGACATATTAGCAAGGAAGCAAGGAAATTCTAGATACGCTATAAACTCTGAAAGCGTTTTTGCTGGGGTGGCTGACAATGAGACAAGTACTCTAGGTCATGGTGCCCTTAGCCTTGCTTATGAATGTACTGTGTAAAAATTCATAGGGTTACAAGAAAAAGGAGTAACCCAGAGATCCAGCTTGATTCAAACTATAAATGTGTGTGTCATCAGGCCTCCAAGTAGATTGAACTGATACTGGTTTTGCCTGAGACCCTGGAAACTATGTTAGCATTTCACTTTCCCTTCTTTTCAGAGCCAATCCTAAAAATTTGCATGCCTTCCTTGTGGCCCTTCATCTCTAACCTTAGACCAACCTTGACCCACAGTCCTGGGTTGGGTTGGACTGAAACTGGATTGGCCTTCACCACAACATGAATTGCTAATCTCAAAAAGGTTAGTGATTTGTCAGCTCTTGCCTAAAGTTGTTCATAAGCAGAAAGTGAGATGGAGAACTAGTAACTATCCAGTTAGTTTTATTCACATAGACAAGTCACACTTGATATTGCAGGACTGAAAGTGGTTTGGAGTATGGAGAAGGATTTTCCTTCTAAATTCATATTCTATGTGGACCAACTCACTGAATGATTCACACAGTTCTGTGTTGCCTGGTGCTGTGTAGACATATCCTAAACCCCAACCTCAGTAGGTTAGAGAGGAGGCTTTCAAATAGTTGGAAATATTGGAGATAAGAGATTCTGAAATAGACATTGCACCAAATTGATCATCCAGATCAATTGTAAACCTTTGTATTTGCTAGTGCTACTTTTAAACCTCAAGTGTCTTTCTAACACTACCAGAACCAAATATATAATTTCCCAATAGTCTGAGAAATTCTGTGCCAGTTGAATCAATCTGAATTCTCTGTTCTCATTCTTTTGAATCTTAGAGCACATCATTTATTCCATTCCCAATAGTCCTTCCACCCTTTGTTCCAGATCTCCACCCCACTCTCTCCATCTCAATGTCTAAGACTGTCATGCAGTTCATATACATTGAAAGGGAGTTGGGAGTGGAGTTGGAGACTAAAGGAGAAAGAGGAGTTTTCAATAGTTGCTGTGAATAATCAATCATCAATGAACTAAAGGATTTCTGAGCAAGCCAATTACAAGAGGTTCAATAACAAGAATTTATAGTAGATATAAATAGTAGATAATTTATAGTAGATATTAAATTAATTAATATAGTTAATATTAACACGCCCATGTTCTATATTCATCATCCATCCAAGATCCAGTCTTAGTTTTGTGACATTCCAAATTGAAGTATAGTAGAAAGAGTTCTAAAATTAGAGTCCAAGGTCCTGGATTCAAATTTCATTTATGCTAATTCGTACATTGCTTAATTTCTCTGGGTTTTGGTTTCCTCTCTCTTCTGTAAAATGAGAAGATTGAACCAGATCACTTCTGAAGGCCCTTCTAGAACTAAATCTAGCATGCTCTGGAACAATACTTCATTTCCTAACCAACCTTTCTACCCTTCCTTCACTTCTACTAAAGTTACTCCCTCAAGGAAGACTCACCTACTCAACCTTGTCTACTTTCTAAGCTGCTAACGAAGTCACTGATTTGTCCCTTCCTTTGGACATTCTCATAATGGTCTTTACATGCTTCTGGTGATGATGTGTGCTGTCTTGCCTCCTCCTTTGAACTATATTCCCTATAGGAAACTATTCCTATAGGAAAAAATTTGTTGTCTAATTTATCCTCTTGCCTGAGAAGCTAGCTATTTGTTAGTTTGTACCCATTTCTGAGGTCCAATAGATGAATAAGGAATGGAGTGACAGCAAAGTTTCTTAAACCCTTTAGAAATATCATTTTTTGTAGTTGTTATTTTTAAAGCAACTTTCTTGGGGAAATAAAGGAAAAAGCTCTGACTTTTCTGTGTGTCAGTTGACTTATCTGTACAATGGGTATACTGACAATTCATTAGCAAAGAGCCCTGAGATCTCCCAGTTTGAGAACCACTCTAAGTAGCCTCTTTAAATCATAACAATTAAAGGCACATTGCCTGTCAGCAAGCCTAAGAGCTGCCAGCAGTTCTCCGGACCAGCAAGGGAAATCAAAACAATGTAAATTCTCATCTGTCACAACATGCCCATTATCCATTAGAAACAATGAGCTCCTGTTTTCTCAAGAACACTCAGGGAGAAAGGACCCTGTGTAGGACACATCAGTGGGTTCTCATGGTAGAAGATTGCTTGCACAATTGCTCTGCTATTCAATGGGAATAGCAGAGGGTATTAAGGAGCAATGAGAGGCTTTTCTATTAAGGCAGGTGCTGCTTTGGATTTAGGGGAAGATGCTTAAGCATTTGATGAGAAGAGGAAAAAAAAGTCTCTCTGTCCAAATATTTGCCACACTGCCAAAGAGAATGGCTTTCTAGAGCAGAATGATTTTTGTCTTAGACTCACTGTGATTGGAACCATTTATTTTGGACTAAAAGGGATCTGAGAGGTCATCTAGCCAAATCCTTTTGTTTTATTGGTGAGGAAACTAAGGCCCAGAAAAATGAAATGATTTGTTCAAGGTCACAAGGATAATAAATAGCAGAATCAAGAATCAAATCCATATTTTCTAGATTCCAAATTCAACAGTTTTTATTATACCACATTATCTTAGGGAAAAAGTTGTGTGAAGGGAGAAAGATCAGTTGTCACAGTCTTAAACACTGAATAATCTGAAGTAACAAAGGGGCTAGAGGCAAAGAAGAAGGAGAAAAATGATCACTGAGTTTTGGACATTGAATTAAGGGCTCAGGAGCTCTCATGACAATGCCAGAAGGGAGAGCAGTGGCTAGTTTGAAAATAAAGAAAGTAGGAGCCAGAAGGCCTTGATCACAAAGATGCTTATGACCACAAATGGGGGAGTGGGAGGAGGGAAAAAACAATTTTCATATATAGAAATATAAATACACATTTTAAAGTTTTCTAGTTATAATAAGTTCCCCGATATCTTTGAATTATCCTCAGATAATCCCTGTCTGCTCCCCAAATACTGTAACATGTTTCAGATTATACAGGATTAATCTCTGTGCTGAATTCTACCAAACAATTTCTGAGTTGGAAAAGCTAATGAAGTTTCCACAGCTGCAAAAAAGGGCAATTTCTGGCTGGTGTCTCTTGGAGGCAACTTCTAGGAAAAAAGATGTGAAACTGCTCAGGAGTAGAGAAAGGGTCCTTCCCTTCCCAAATAAAATGGAGGATCAGAGTATGCTGGGCTCATATCACAAGCTGTACTGGATGCCCTCTACTTCCTTGCCTCTCCTATGTTTGTAGTAGCAATAGCAGAATTAGATTTTCCACAAGGAAAATGTTGTTATTAGATAGGGAAGGTAGAGGAACAACAATCTAGCTTCAGTTGGAATAGACAATGCCATTGTACAGGTGATAGCTAAGATGGCAAATTAGGAGTCTTGCACTGTGTTCCAGTGAGGCTTAATTATTAGCCTTCAAATGACAGTACTAGCAATATGTTTCTAGACTCTATTCTAGTTGGTTGTTGTCCTTCAATCTCAAAGAGGACCAAAATGGCATCATTATGTTAGAGTTGAGTTACAGTGTGTCTGACCATGGCTGATCAGAGCAATACGAGCTTGGAATACTCTGCCACAGGTGGGACATAAACAGTCCCCATGAACATTTGGGGTGGCTTCTCTAACTCAGTGCATCTTGCATTTCTTATGAGCTAATTCAATTCTACCTTGCACATAGAGCACAATACCTTCTCTGATGATGGCTCAGCATGCTGGGAGGGCTTGTGCCAGTGTCTCTCAAGTCATACAATCATCTCTAATTCTTGAGAGAGACCTTGAGAGTGTCCTTATATCACTTTTTCTGACTACCTTATGAGGGCTTGCCTGTGTGAGTTCTCCATAAAATAATTTTTTTGGCAATCATACATTTGACATTCAAACAATGTGGCTAGTCCAATGGAGTTGCACTTTCTGCAGTAGAGTTAAAATGCTTGGTTGGCAATTTAGTTGGAGAAGACCTCAGTGTCAGGTACTTTATCCTGCCAGGTGATCTTCAGAATCTTCCTACGACTATTCAAATAGAAGAGATTCAGTTTCCTGGTATAGTGTTGGTAAAGTGTCCAGATTTCACAGGCATATAGCAATTAATTCCCACAATGGCTCTAGAGACCTTCAGTTTGGTAGTCAGCTCAATACTTCTCCTTTTCCACTTTCCTCCAGAACCTCCCAAACCCTGAACTAGCTCTGGCAATCTCATTATCATTGTGGACATCCCTGGAAAATATACTGCCAAAGTAAGATAACTTATCCATAGCATTCAAAATTTCACCATTTGCTGTAACTGATGGTTCCACAGTACAGCCTCTGAAGCCAAGATGCAATAAAGTATGAATCCATCCTCTACTGCTTATGCTAATTTTGGTCTAACAATTAACACCAAAAAAACACAGGTCCTGCAGCAGCCAGCAGATTCTGTTCCAACCAAGCTATGATTCTTTATTGCTTGGCATTCCCTTTTCTTTATAAGATTCAATACCTGATTCTTGTTAGTGTATTGGGTAACTTTTTTCTTTCTCCCTTTACTAGACATCTAATCTATATCTAAGCTATAGCCATTTCTTAAAATAGGATGAATAAAGAATCTCACAAATAAGCAAATTATTTGTATATACACTATTCAAAATTGTGATGTTATGTATAAATATATGGGAGAACTAGGTGGCACAACGGATAGAGTGCTCAGTCTGGAATCAAGAGGATTCATCTTTTTGAGTTTAATTCTGGATTTAGATACTTTATAATTGTGTAACTCAGGACAAGTCATTTAACCTTGTTTCCTTATCTGTAAAATAAACTGGAGAAGGAAATGACAAACCACTCCAGTATCTTTGCCAAAAGAAATCCCTAATGGGGCCATGCAGAGTTGGAAATGATTAAAAATATTGAACAGTAACAACAACAAAATATGGCCATTAGTTTCAGCCCAGTGGAAATATACAGGGTGCAACCACTTCATGAGATTCATTATTAGAGCTAATTGGATCTTTACTTTAATTATCAACTCTATCAGCAATCTTTGAGAATCCTAGGTGGTGGTGCAATGAAACACCAGGCACTTAATTCTCCCAATGAGAACTCAGGCAAGCTCAGAACAATGCGTTTAGTACATAAACGATGAACTAAGCATACCAATAGCAGAAGATTGCTTGGTCAATTATGTTGTCTGAACTTTTAGAGGGAGTAGCAGAGGGGCATGGGCTGAGTCTAGAGCTCAGTACCTAACTCTTATGAATCCTAGAAGGGATTGCCTTCTAGCCTCTCTTAGACTGGATTTTCCTAATCTCCTGCAGAGCTGGGATGAACTCAAACAAGTCTTTAGTGAGCTTCTAACTCAGGCCCAAAACTATATTAGGTATCCTCTGTGTATAATTTTTTGGGGAATGTGGAGAAGAGACAGAAGAAATAGAATAGTGCCTGCCCTCAAATATGATAGTCCTAGTTGAAAATGTAATTGGAGTTGGTATAGAAAGAAATATGCTTACTTCTTATGCTTCATCTCCAATAAAATGGGGACAGATTCATTTATTCATTTGATTAGTATTTATTAAATGCTTCCCATAGGTCAGGCATTGTTCTAGGGACTGGACAATCCATAATCTCAAGAGATTAAAGTTTTACTGAAGCCAGGAAACTGAGCTCACTACAGCCTTTCTCTGTCTAGGAAAGGGTTAAAGTCCTATCTCAGGCTCCTAGTACACCTGGAATAGTGATTAACACTGGAACAAAAGGTGTTTGCTACATTCACCTGGATATACCAGCTAATCCCAGATTGTCACCCAAATCCTGGGTGGAGGGTGGTGTGGGACAGGTACTAATATGCTTGTAGTATAGTTTGTAATCTGGGTGCGGATTTGGAAGGAAAGGTGAATTGGCAATTAGTCCATTTCTGCCTCATTGACTTCCAGAGGCATACCCTATTTGAATTTGTCATCAGATGGTATGAGATCCTCATTCTCCTGCATACTGTATCTTTCTTTCTTTCTTTCTTTCTTTCTTTCTTTCTTTCTTTCTTTCTTTCTTTCTTTCTTTCTTTCTTTCTTT
>JAJPUD010006615.1:56170-72560 GCA_023553655.1 Myrmecobius fasciatus | reverse complement strand
TTTCTTTCTTTCCCTTTTTCTTTCTTCTTCTCCTCCTCCTTCTTATTCTTTCTCTCTCTCCTCTTCTCTGTCTCTTCTTTCTCTCTGTCTTTGTGTCTATCTCTTTCTTCTCTCTTTCTCTACCTCTCTATCTTTTCCTCCCTCTGTCTCTCCCTCCCTTTGTGTGTGTCTCTCTCCTGCCTCTCGCTCTCCCTCTCCCTGTCTCTCCCTCTCTTTGAGGGAGTGTCTCTTTGTGTATGTCTCTGTCTCTCCCTCATGTCTCTCTCTTCCTGTCTCTCCTTCCCTTTGTCTCTCTCTGTGTGTCTGTCTCTCTGTGTGTCTCTCTCTCTCATTTTTTGTTACTTTTTGGGCCCTACTTCAAATTCTTGTTTTATTAAATGCTTTTGCTAGTGATCAGCTGAAATAGTCATTTCCTTGTATTCTTTTAGATCTTTAGTTCTCTAGATTTTTTTTTTTTTAGCTCTAAACCTAAGATCTATGACTCTGTGTTCCCATCCTCCTTTTTGCTCTTCTCTTTAAGTATATCACACCAGCAATGGCTCAGAATCCCAAGGGTAGATGGATCTTCAGGAGTGGAAGGCAATTTGGGGGGAGGAAGGGAGAGTGATTATGAAGGCAGTTGTATCTCTCAAAATTTCCCTTTATACCTGTGAACTAGGGCCATCTCCCTGACCTTGCCCTCTGAACTTTCTCCTCCCTCGTTTGCTCTTTGCTCTTTCCTCATTGTTTATTTATGTTTCAGATTTATTAAGAACACAGTTAAGAGCCCATTTAGAAAGTTGAACTGTCATCACTGGCTGTTTTATGAATAGGATCATTCACTGACAAAACCCTTTAAACACTTTTTAAAAGCAGGGAAAAGAGGCGGGGTGGCAAGGGGAAAGGAGGAGGAAATAGGGCCCCAGGTCAGCACTGAGGCCAAAAACAACCGAAACCCAAGCTATGGCCTCTCCTGTGGTGGAGGAATGCAACAAGGGCTCTTGGAGTTCCTTTTAATTTACTCCTGTTCGTCAAACTGCTTGTCATTTCTTCTACAGGATTCTGGGGTCTAGAGTTCATTCCTTTGTTTTAGCTGCCTGAAAGCATAGCATTTAGGGCCAGCCTAAGTTAGGCGGCTAGCCACCTGCTGGTAAAGGCTGCCAAGAACCTTCAGGCGAGTCAATTTGAGTACTTCCTCACTGCATTGGGTTCTTGGATTAACTTCCTTGCTCTCACTCTTTCCCCCCTTCTTCCCCTTTCCCTTCACTGCTCTCCTCCTTCAGGTGTCCTTTATTTCCAAGTACCTGGCTGCAGCTGATGCATTAGAATTATTTTGGTTAAGGTTTCAGTCTACTGCAAAGTCTATCTAGATAGTGAAGAAATATTTATTCAGCATCCACTACATGTCAGATATTGTGCTAAGCAGAAAAAGAGACAAAAGGCAGTCCCTGCCCTCAAAGATCTTGCAATCTAATGGGGAAGACTACATGCAAATAACTATATACAAAACAATAATCTTGGCAATGTTTCCAAAGTAAGTTTGAATTTGGTTTTTTGAAAACTGAATTGTCTTGGAGTGACTTTTATAATAGCCTAGGCAATTGATAACATACTTCTCTGACATTTTTTGGCATACCCCTTTACTTGAACTCTCTCCTCTAGTATTATGAAGGTTACTAACATACTCATGAGTTTTTCTCGTTCTTCCCCCTCCATCCCCATTCAAACTACTTCTTAGGAAACTGCTTAACCAGTACTGTTCAAACTACTTCTTAGGAAAGCATCAAATAAAGTAGTTCACATTGAAGTATAAATGATTGCCACAACTCAATATATTATTTCTTCTAGGGGCATTTACTTTTTAGAAATACTTAGAAGTTAGATCAATGATGTAAGCCTTAGTCTACTGGTTTTTTTGTTTTTTTGATGGATTTGGCTTGGATAGGGCAATGGTTGTAGGATTAGGCACTTATCATAGATGTGGGGAATTCTTTGTAATTGTCTTACTGAAGTCAAGGTTAATGGGGACTCTTAAAAAGAGAGAAATTTAAGGAAATGTATGAGGAAAAAATGGAGAATGTCATAACCAACTGAAACTGAAAGGGGGTTAAACTTAAGATGGGAACAAAAGACCTGATTAAGAAATGGAGATGGACAAAATGAGAGAGATGTTTAAAAAAAGGAAGGAGAGGCAGTGTGGTGTGATTGGGAGAGAGAATACGGGATAGAAGTCAAGACAGTTGAGTTTTAGTCACCAAGTTGCCACTAACTAGAAGTATGATTTGGGTCAATTTATGTGAAGTTTTCATCTAAACCAAATGTATTGGTTATTCAGTTGCATCTGAACCTTTATGACTCAATTTGAGGTTTTCTTGGTAAAGATAGTGGCTTGGTTTATCATTTCCTTTTCTGATGATTTTATGTATGAGAAAACTGAAGAAGCTGGTAATGAACTCCTGAAAATGAATCTTTCTGAATTCTGGCTCAGAACTCTATTTACTGCACACCTAGCTGCCCTGATATGGGAATGGAATAGCAGAATTTGTGGTGGAAATTGGGTTATCAAGACAGTAAAATGAATAGACACGAACCATGAACCTCTGGGTACAATTGAATGAGTTCTTACTCCAATATTGGCACTGTGGATAGAATGCTGAACCAAAAGTCAATTATAAATGCGAGGTATTTATTATTATTATTAACTAAAGTGGGTTCATCAGATATTAGCAAGTCCCTTATTCTCAGTGTTTTCTGCTCCCCCATTTTCTGTCACCATTATTGTGATTCTCTCACTGAGAACCTCGCCTATATATCACTGAAAAAATGGTAGCAATTAACTAAGAGTTCTTTATTTTATCTCATCACTCAAATGTCTTCTAATTGTCTTCTTCACCTTTTTCTCTCCAAAAGAGGTGGCCTTTCTTCTTGCCAAGGCAAAAACTTCTACTTGTACAAGTAGTCCCATTCCATCTTATCTTCTCTAGCAGATTTTCCCTTTTATCATCTCCTCTTTTGCACTAATATTTAGCCTCTATCTATCTACCAGCTGCTTTCCTACTGCCTGCAAACATGTCTAAGTCTCCCTTATCCTTAAAAAATTATCACTTAATTCATCCCTGCTTACTATTGAGCTATATATCTCTTTTCCCTTTTGTGATTAAACCTACTTGAAAAAAGCTATCTGCAAATAATACTACCATTTCATTTCCTCTTCTTTTTTTCTTCATTCTATAATTTAGCTTCCGGCCTCATAATTCACCTAAAATTGTTATCTTAAAGTTACTAATGAAACTCTTAATCACTACATCTAATGGCCTTGTGTCAATCCTCATTCTTTTGACCTCCTTTCAATCTCTGAAACTGTTGATCGTCTTCTCCTTGATACTCTTAAAAATGTTTGTGTCACTCCCCTCTCTTGGTTTTCCTACAATGATCCATTCTCAATTTCTTTTGTTCGATTTGATCTTCATTCATCAAATGCTGACCATGGCTGTCCCCCAGAGTTCTGTTCTGGGTCCTCTTCTTTTCTTCTTCTCTATTTCATTTAGTAATATCATCAGCTCCCATGTTTTCAACGATCATTTCTCTGTAGATGATTCTCAAATGTATTTATCCAGCCCTAACCTCTTTACTGATCTCCAGTCCCACATCTATTGGACATCTGGTACTAAATGTCTCATGGATTATCTTCAAATCAACATATCTAAAATTGAGCTCGTTCTCTCTCCTTTTGCCAACCCAATCTCACTTCATCTTATGACAAATTCAATTAGATGAATAGGGTCTGCTTCTGGAAGTCATTGAGGCAGAACTGAACTAATTGCAAAGAAGGATAAGAAGCACACTCTCCTATCTCTTTTGGGAGCTAAACTAGCTCATTTCATTTTGTAATTCAGTGTTATGGAATATTATTGTTCTGTAAGAAACAACCAGCAGGACGATTTCAGAGAGGCCTGGAGAGACTTGCATGAACTGATGCTGAGTGAAATGAGCAGAACCAGATCATTATACACGGCAACAACAATACTTTATGATGATCAATTCTGATGGACATGGCTCTCTTCAACAATGAAATATTTCAAACCACTTCCAATTGTTCAGTGAAGAAGCCATATACACCCAGAGAAAGGGATGTGAAGTGTGGACTACGGCATAGCATTTTCATGCTTTCTATTGATTGCTTGCATTGTGTTTCCTTTCTCAGATTTTTTTCTTGTAGACATGATTTTTTCTTGCACAACAATAAGTGTGGAAATATGTATACATATATTCGACTTGTCAAGTATTTTAACATAATTAACATGTAGTGGATATCCTGCCATCTAGGGGAGGGGTGGAGAGTTGGGGGGAAAATTTGTAACAGAAAGCTTTGTAAGGGTTAATGTTGAAGAATTACCCATACATATGTTTTGCAAATAAAAAGTTTTAATAAAAAAATTTTGTAATTCAGTTTCAATTGTATTGTTGCTGTTCTTTCCATTTATCTTTTTGTGGCCATCACATATATTGTGTTCTTGGTTAACCTTTCTTCACTTTATATAAGTTCATATTAGTCTTCCTGTATTTCTTTGTATTCATCATATTCATTGCTTCATACAGTTATTACATTTATGTAACATAATTTGTTTGTAGCCATAATTGGTGCTTATTTACTTTGTTCCAATTCTTTGCTACTACAAAAAGCTGCTATATTTATTTTGATATATTTTTTATAATATGATCTTAAATATTCAGGTCACATATCCATTTTTAGTTTATTGTGGCATTTTGTATAAGAAGATGTAGACTTTATTTCTACCAGATTGATTTGCAGTGTTCTCAGCAATTCTTGACAAATAGGAAATTCTTTTCCAGGTAATTTGTGCTTTTGTTTAGATGGGTTATTGAATTTAATTATTGCTAATTCTTCATTGTCTAAACTGTTCGATTAATCTACTTTTCTATTTTTTTTTAACTAGTACCAAATAATTTTGAAGTGCTCCTTGCTTTTCAACTTCTACCTCAGGCTTTTTGAAATTTTAATTGTTTGGGAGATGTATTTCACTTTCTATTTCTGGATCTTTACCTTAAAGGATTGTCCCATGGTATATAGCCTAGTTCTGCCATGGCTTTGGCAAAATTTCTTAACTATATAAGAGAGGACATTTTAAAGAATATGTCAGGAATATTGCCAAGAATATGAAAGCTTTATGGATATATTTTTACCTAATCATATACACATATTTCTTTTACTGAAGGAGGGAGGGAATCTCCCAAGTGTGTTTTGTTTTGTGATTGAATCAGAGACAGAAAAGTTTTTTTTTTTTAAGTTGAAAGATGGAACAGAGTGTTTATACTTGCAAGTGTTTACATGAATTCTGCAGGGTTTTTTGTTGTTTTTTTTTTTTAATAGAGGTGCTCACCTGTAGTTACATACCTTCTAGAATTTAGGACTGATCTCACAGCTAATCATCTTTGGGGCCTTAACAGCTGAGCTATGCCAATGCAATGCAATATAGTTGAATTTTATTACCTAATTTTTTAAGTGATTCTGTATTCAAATAACAGCATAATAAAAGTAAAAAAAGGAGAGAGGAAGAAATTATAGAGAAAATTATAGCAAATGTAAAAAATTAACATTTAAAATTTATGAACAACTGATAAAATAATTAAGGATGGCAGCTACAGGGAGGAAGATTTGTTTAGCTAAGAACCATAGGATCTTTGAACTGAAATTGGAGTTCATTTCATTCAGTTGGTTCCTATTTAGTGGTAATTGGACCCCTAGGGAATATGCAATAATGGTCTAGGTGGTTCATCCTAAAAATTTTCTAATGGCACCTTTAGCAATAAATAATAATTTATTTATAATTATTATCATAAATAAATAAATTTAAATGTGTTGTAAATATATTTTTCCTCTATAAAAAAAGGTTGTGTATGTTTGAAGCAGTATAGATTTGTTTCTTTTTTTTTATAAAGCTTTTTATTTACAAAACATGAGTGACCTTTCAACATTGACCTTTGCAAAAAAACCCTTTTTTTCCCCAAGCTTTTCCTTTCCTTCTCCCCACCCCCCACCCCTAGATGACAGGTAATCTAATACATGCTAGATAGGATAAATTATATGAGAAATACAGTACATGTATACATATCTATACAGTTATCTTACTGCACAAGAAACATCAGATCTAGAAAGAGAAGAAGAAAAAAAACAACCTAAGAATGAAAACAAAATGCTTGGAAATATTCACAGAAAGCGTTAAAATGCTGTGTTGTGGTTCATTCTCAGTTCCCACAGGCCTCTCTCTGGATGTATATGACTATCTTCATCGCAGAACAACTGGTTTGAATCACATCATTGTTGAAGAGAACCATGTCCATCAAAATTGATCATCGTATAGTCTTGTTGCTGTGTATAATGTTCTCCTGGTTCTGCTGATTTCACTCAGCATCAGTTCATGCAAGTCTCTCCAATCCTCTCTGAAATCCTCCTGTTGGTCATTTCTTACAGAACAATAATATTCCATAACATTCATATACCATAATTTATTCAGCCATTCTCCAATTGATGGGCATCTTTTCAATTTCCAGTTTCTTGCCACTACAAAAAGGGCTGCCACAAACATTTTTGCACATGTGGGTCCCTTTCCCTCCTTTAAAATCTCTTTGGGATATAGGCCCAGTAGAAACACTGCTGGGTCAAAGGGTATGCACAGTTTGATAACTTTTTGAGCATAGCTCCAAATTGCTCTCCAGAATGGTTGGATCCGTTCACAGTTCCACCAACAATGTATCAGTGTCCCAGTTTTCCCACATCCCCTCCAACAGTTATCATTATCATTTCCTGTCATTTTAGCCAATCTGACAGGTGTGTAGTGGTATCTCAGAATTGTCTTAATTTGCATTTCTCTGATCAATAGTGACTTGGAGCACCTTTTCATGTGACTGGAAATAGTTTCAATTTCTTCGTCTGAAAATTGTCTGTTCATATCTTTTGACCATTTGTTAATTGGAGAATGGCTTGAATTCTTATATATTTGAGTCAATTCTCTATATATTTTAGAAATGAGGCCTTTATCAGAACCTTTGAATGTAAAAATATTTTCCCAGTTTACTGCTACCCTTCTAATCTTGTCCGCATTCATTTTGTTTGTACAAAAACTTTTTAACTTGATATAGTCAAAGTTATCTATTTTGTGATTAATGATGACCTCTAGTTCTTCTTTGGTCACAAATTCCTTCCCCTTCCACAGGTCTGAGAGGTAAACCATCCTACATTCTTCTAATTTGTTTATAATATCATTCTTTATGCCTAGATCATGAATCCATTTTGACCTTATCTTGGTATATGGTGTTAGGTGTGGGTCAATGCCTAATTTTTTCCAGACTAGTTATAGATTTGTTTCTGCTGCAATTCAAAGCTATCATGATCTTCCATACAATGATTCTGGTGTCTATCACAGCAGTTACAGCAAATTCTGACTACTTTTGACTAAACACAACATGTCCTTGCAGTTTATCAACTTGTCAACATCAAGTTGTTTGCAAATCACCACAAGAGTTCAACATTTAAGGGCAAAGTGATTCCTAACAAATAGTCAGCCATATATATGTACATTTTGTAAACTGCACTAGAATAGCTCACTTTTTCTCCTCCCTTATCCTGTAATACTTTATCAGCTGTTTAATTATGTGATTAAGGTGTTACCAATATTTATATTCTCAAAGCACAAATGTTAGACTGAAATCCATGACTGCTGGGCATATATTTCACAAGCCATCTTGAAACCATCATGGATCATCACAAACATTACAAACTTTATATTTTCTCTCATTGCAGTATTAAGAAGTTTCTAATTCACAATTATCCTCCATTTATGTTAGCATTTTTCTCTCTGGTGATTTTCAAATGAGTGGATTAGAAATACTTATTAGTCATTCAGTAAAGTTATGCGATTATAGCCATTGTGCTGTGGTAGAAGAGAAGGAAGTCATATTTAAAGAGTTTCTTTCCATTTAAATGTTAGTTTAGTTATAAATATTGTTTAAAAAATTAATGTATGCAATTAATTTTAAAATTCACTTATCATTTAACACAGCACTTTCCAT
Source organism: Myrmecobius fasciatus (assembly GCA_023553655.1). Classification (NCBI taxonomy): domain Eukaryota; kingdom Metazoa; phylum Chordata; class Mammalia; order Dasyuromorphia; family Myrmecobiidae; genus Myrmecobius; species Myrmecobius fasciatus. Next base: position 64,490 of record JAJPUD010006615.1, on the reverse strand, counting down.
TAGCCAGTAGAAAATTAAATATTTTATGTAATAACTAGTTATTCATTTTTGTTATTTGAATAAGTAGCCACATTTTTCATAGTCTGTGTGCACTGGTACTAGTAACATTTATCTGTAGAAGGCGTCTTAATATCTATAAACTCTTACAAAACAAAGTCATTTTAAGGAATATTCATTTGGTAAAATTGTATTGTGTTTTACATTTATTGAGTCAGTATTAAAGTGACTTTGTATATTTGTAGAAATAAATTTTTATTTTTTAAAGTTATAACAGCCCCAATGGATTGGTAGGGTTGGGAAAAAAAGACTGGAAATGTAAGAGAAAAGAATGTCAAAAATATGCTAATGAACAATCTCAAAGTCATCACGTTCTGATGAGGAAATTAAATATTACTCAATTGATACCACTTTAGTAATGGGTCTTGATTCTTAAATAATGCACAAGGATATTTAAAATACCTAGATTATTACAGATATGGAAAAAGGAAAGTGATAAATACATTAAATTTGTTTTTTCATTTCTTGGAGATAATAAATATTCATGATTACATTGCCTTTTTCTGTTATGTAGTCAAAATATAAAAGTTATCCTAATTAATAAGCTTATTAATTTTAAGTAGGAAGAACAAAATTTGAAAACACACAATGTTGATTTATTTGTTTCTATGAATAAATAAGAAAGTGGAAAAGCAATTAAAGTTTCATATTTAGTAAGTTATCAAATTGCACAAAATAGGAAAGCTCATACTATCTCAGCAAAATTAATTTTTCCATATGCCAAAGTAATTGTTAAGTATATGTCTGAAGAAAATTCTGTTATGAAGTTAAAAATAATCAGATGATATATCAAGAAAAGGTCAAAATGAGTACATAATTTAGATGTGAGGAAGAATATTATAAGCAAATATTATAAGCAAAATAAGAGGGGGGCATAAAAAAGAATTGCCTGTCAAATCTATGGAGAAGGAAGATTTCATGACCAAAAAAGAAATAGAGAGGATGATAGGAGGTAAAATGAATCATTTTCATTACATGAAGTTAAAGTTTTTGTACAGTAAACTGATGTATCCAAAACTAGAAGGAAAGTAGAAAACAGTGGGGGAGAGGGGAGAGGGCAGGGAATTTCACAGCAAGTTGCTTTGATAAACATCTTATTTCTCAAATAAATAAAGAACTGGGTCATTAGAAAAAAATGCTCTAAATCACTATTTACTAGAAAAATATCAATTAAAATAATTCTGAGATATCACCTCATACCTATCAGACATAATGGAAAATGACAAATGCTAGAAGGAATACGGAAAATAGTACAATAATACAAAGCTGGCAAAGTTGTGAACTGGTCCAACCATTCTGGTTGAAAAATTTGGAACTATACTCAAGGGCTTTAAAACTGCAAACCCTTTAACCCAGCAATATCACTACTAGGTCTGTATCCCCAAACGACTAAAAACAAAAAGGAAAAGAGATTATGTATAAAAAAGAAATATTTATATCAGCTCTTTTTGTAGTGGTAAAGAATTAGAAATTTAGGGTTGCCCATCAACAAGGGAATGACTGAACAATTAGTGATACATAATTGATAGAATGCTATTATATTATAAGAAATGGTAAAGGAAATGATTTCAGAAAAACCTGGGAAAGCATATAAAATGATGCAAAGTGGAATGAGCAGAACCAAGAGAATATTGTACACAGTAACATCAATATTCTAACAATGATTAACTGTGAAAGACTTAACTACTCTGATCAACACAATGATCCATGACAATGACAAAGGATTCATGATGAAAAAAATGCTAACCACCTCTAGAGAAAGAACTGATGAATTCTGAGTACATATTGAAGTACATTTTTTCAATTTATTTTTCTTACTTTTTTTGCAACATAGTTACTATGGAAATATGTTTTCCATGCCTTCATATGAATAAAGGATATCATATTGCTTCTCAATGAGTGGGGGAAGGGTGGAAGAAAGATTGAAAAGTTGGAATTCAAAATTAAGAAATGAATGTTAATTAAAATAAAATCATGAATGTATAACAATAGTCTTTTTTAATTAGTTATTATAGAAAAAAATTTAAATAAAATTTATCCTTTTCAATTAAATGAAAACTTATATTTGTAATTTAACAATTTAAATTTTATTTGGAAGATATCTGCTGAAGTGGAAAAGACTTTTTTTGTCATCAAGTAATAGGATGTACCACTGGGGGAGATAGTTCTAATCTAATTAATTCATACTTTGAAGAAAAACAAATCAATTAGTCTTCTTGTAGAATTTGCACAGATGGAACAAAATTAAATATAGAATTTAGGGGGCACTTTGCATATTAAAAAATTAGCACAAATGTGATATGAACACACTGCAGCATACATAAGCAAGTTTTGTCATCAAGAATAGCACAACTCAAAAATGTGTTAGGTAATACTGTTAAAATAATTTTATACAACTAAGACTTATTGACTCTTGCTTATTTACCATCTTATGCAGAGAGATGGGCAGCAAGCATGCTATATGTATATATATATATATATGTATGTAATTGTATCTTTATATTCAGTGAGATAGTCAAATAACATTTATTAAGCACATACCACGTGTTAGGCTTTATGATGAGTACTAAGGATAAAGGAAAGGGCAAAAACAATTTCCTTGCCCTTTGAGGAGCTCATATCCTAAAGTAGCAAACAAGATATCAAACTTTTTATTAATACAAATGTAAGTGTTATTCCTGTAGCAGAATTGTGCTCATCTATTTGAAGCAATTTTTTAGTTGTTTCTTCAGGCTTCTCTAAATAACCATCTTATCAATTGCAAAAAGTGATAGTTTTGTTTCCTCTTTGCTATGCTTATTTCTTCAATTTTTTTTTCCCTGAGGCAAAGTGACTTGCCCAGGGTCACATAGCTAGGAAGTGTTAAGTGTCTGAAATCACATTTGAACTCAGGTCTTCCTGACTGGTGCTCTATCCACTGCTCCACCTAGCTGCCCTCATTTTTCTTATCTTATTACTATAGCTAACATTTCTAGCACTATATTGAATAGAAGTGAAATGAACATACGCTCTACTTCTAATTTTATTGAAAAGATCTGTAGTTTATTCCCATTACAGATAATGCTGGTTCTTGGTTCTAAATAGATTTCATTTATCTTATTAAGGAAAGCTCCATTCATTCTTATACTTTCTAGTATTTTTTTTTAAACAGGAATGGGTTATGTCTCCTCAAAAGCCTTTTCTGTATCTGTTGGCATAATCATATGATTTTGGAGTTATTACTATGGTCAATCATGTAATTTTTTTCTAATATTGAACTAGCCCTGCATTCTTAGTATAGATCAAATCTAATTACAGTGTATATTTTTTATATGTTGCTGTTGTCTCCTTGATAATATTTTATTTTAAATTTCGCATCAATATTCATTAAGGATATTTGTCTATAAATTTTTTTCTTATTTTGATTTTTCCAGGTTTAGGTGTAAGGGTCATAAATAGTTATGTCACAGAAGGAATTTCATAGAATTTTTTCTTTTTTAATTTTATCAGATGATGTAGTATTGAAATGTATTGTTCTTTAACTGCTTGATCAAATTCAAGTGTAAATTCATCTAATCCTGATGGTTTTTTTCCCTTTGAGTTTATATTTATGGTTTATTCAAATCATTTTTGTGAGATAAAGTATTTAAGTTCTCCATTTACTGTTCTGTTAATTTGAGTAATTCACATTTTTATGAATATTTACATATTGATTTAGGTTGTCAGGTTTATTGGCATTGTTGTTTTTCAGTTGTTTTCTTTTAGGTCACACTCTTTGTAATCCCATTTGGGGTTTTCTTGGCAAAGATACTGAAGTGGTTCTCTAGCCCATTTTATAAGTAAGGAAATTAAGGCAAGCAAGGTTTAGTGATTTATCCAGGGTAACATAGCTACTAAGTGTCTATTGGCAGAGTTGGACAAAATAGCCTCAGATAATTTCTTTTAATTCCTCTTCATTGATCATAAATTTATCTTTTTCATTTTTGATACTAGTAATTTTATTTTCATCTTTCTTCCCCTCCCATTAGCTAATAACTTATCTACCTTACTGTGTTTTTTTTTAAACCAGTTCCTAGTTTTATTGATTAATTAATTTTCTATTTTGCTTTCAGTTTTGTTAATCTCTTCTTTGGTTTTCAGGATTCTTGTTGCAATGTTTAATTGCTTTTTTAATTTTTAATTTTTTTCTTGCATTTTAAATTGCACACCTAATTTGTTAATCTGCTATGATTACTCTTTCTTTTATTGATGAAAGTGTTTTGAGATATATACTTTCTCTTAAGTACTATTTTGGCTACATCTCCAAAATGGTGGCCTATGCTCTCATTGCTATCATTTTCTTTAACAAAATTATTGATTTTTTTTCTATGACTGGTTCTTTGATCCACCCATTTGTTAGGATTAAGCTAATTTCCAATTTAGATGAAAATCAGGTTCAAGTATTGCTGCTCTCCTTACTGTGTGAACTTCTACTTGTATAATATGTATGTCTTCATTTTCACCCCTCCCAGCCAATGTATTCTTCCTGTCCTTATCTATTTTTATTTTTAAATCATCAAAATATAGCAGAATTATTTCTGTTTTTTTCCTAATTAGATTCCTTTTATAGCTTCTGATGATGATAGAGTTCTGAGAGGACACATTTATCATCACCCCATATAAAATTATCAACATTTTAACTTTGTTCAGTTCCTTGTAACTATTTGCTCATGTTTAATTTGTGATGCTTCTCCTGACTCCTGTGTTGGTAATGGTAGATAAAAAGAGGCAGACTTAGGATGTGGAAGACCTGAATTCAAATCCAGTCTCAGATACTTACTAACTCTATGACCCTAGGCAAGTTGCTTAGTTCCCCTTCCTCTTTTTTTTCCTCTCAGTTTAATCATATGTAAAATGGAGATAATATAATACCTGCCAGGGATCTTATGAAGATTAAATGAGATAATAATTGTATCATATTTTGCATAGTTTCTGGTATATAGTAAAAGCTTTATAAATGTTAACTATTATAATTTTTCTTTGATTTGAGAACTCTGACATTTTAGCAATAATATTACTAGTTGTTCTTACTTTGGAGTTTTTTAAATTTTTAAAATTTTTTTGTTTTTTTACAGGAGCTAACTGGTAGATTGTTTCAATTTCTACTTTGCCATCTCTAAGGGATCTAGATAGCTTTCTTTCATGATTTTTAAAAATATGTGCCTGGTTTCTTTTATTTTTGGCTAGTCAAAAGATTCTTAAATTGTCTGTCCTTCAGCTATTTTCTAGATGAGTTTTTTAGCCTATAAGATACCTCATATTTTTCTCTATTTCTTAGTCTTTTGAGTTTATTTTAACATAGTTTGGTGTAACAAGGAATCATTAGCTTCTATTTAGTCACATCTAATTTTCATGGAGTTATTTTCATGATTTGATATTTCTTGTTCCAACCTGCTAATTCTCTTCCCTTATCTTTTATCTTCTTTTTTCATTTTTCCTACTACCATTCTCATTTTTTTAAACACCAATTTTAAGATCTTTAAAACTCTTCCTTTATTTCTTCTAGAAATTCTGACATTTGTATTTGTGTTTGTATTTGCATTTGTACCCAATCTATATTTTTTTTGAAGCTTTGCTTTTGGATATTTTCAAATCATTCTTTTCTTCTGGATTTATATATTCCCTATCACCAAATGTCTCTGTCTCTTTTTTTTTTTTGGTGATTTTTTTTTGTTTACGCATTCTTCCAGCTGATTTTTTTTTTGTCATTGGATTTTATGTTAGTTCTGGGCTCTGTGCACTTGTCAAGGGAATATCTGGGTCATGCTTCTGTCTCCTTGCGCCATTCTCTTGCTTTGTTAGAGTATTGAGCATTGTCTTATTCCAGGACTTCAGAGACAGCTCAGGATGGGGTCCATATTCTTTCAGGGTTCCCAAAGTGATATGACTCAGATGAAGTCTATCTATTGCCTTCTTGGTCTGACATCTTCCTGATGTAGGTTTAGGTTTGAACAAGAAGACATCTTTTGGCTTTGTCCTGGTTATAAATTTTAACAAATTACTGCCAGTCTCAGCTACCACTAATTCACTGGAAAGTGCTGTGGGTTCAGAATAGCTAAATTTCACATTCCCTTGAGTCTGGTTATTTTACCCATAGGCTTCATGTTGGGCTAGAAATCCAGTTCCTGCTCTGTTCCTAAAATTAGGGGCACTGATATAATTTGTTTCTAAACTTGTTTTTCTCAAGACATAGTGAAAGCCTCCTCTGTGCCTACACCACCCTAAAGTGACCTGTGAATTTTTTTTTCTTGGATTTCTCAATAAGAATTAAGTTGGGAGTGTTTTCTAGGTCTTTGTGACAGAGGTTTGATGAAGGAGCTAAACTAAGCTCTTCCTAATATTCAGCCTTCTTCAATCTACCTTGTCTATTTGAATTGAGAAGATTAAGTAGATGTCTTCTTCACTGACCCCATTTCCATTAAATGAATGCATAAATGTTATGACATAACTAAAAAAAATCTTTTTAAAATTCAGATGTCTTTCCAAAAATGAACAGTCAACACATCATTATAGGATTAAATAAAAATAAATTCAGTGTTTAAGATACAATTGGGAACAGTACTGAGTGCTTTATGACATTACATAATTTTTTATTGGAAAATGAATTGTCTCACAACTTTAGCAAAGTTGCAGGATACAAAATAAATCCACATAAATCAGCAGGATTTTTATATATTACCAATAAAGTTCAGCAGCAAGAGATATAAAAAGAAATTCCATTCAAAATAACTGTCGATAGTATAAAATATTTGGGAATCTATTTGCCAAGGAACAGTCATGAACTATATGAACTAAACTACAAAACACTTTCCACACAAATAAAGTCAGACCTAATTAGTTGGAAAAATATCGTGTTCTTGGGTAGGCCGAGCAAATATAATAAAAATGACAGTACTACCTAAACTAATTTACTTATTTAGTGTCATACCAATCAAACTCCCAAGAAATTATTTTACTGATCTAGAAAAAATAGTAGCAAAGTTCATTTGAAAGAACAAAAGATCAAGAATTTCAAGAGAATTAATGAAAAAAAGGCTGATGAAGGTGGCCTTGCTGTGCCAGATCTAAAACTATATTATAAAGTAGCGGTCATCAAAACCGTTTGGTACTGGCTAAGAAATAGAGTAGTCGATCAGTGGAATAGAAGAGGATCACAGGACAAATTAGGCAATAACTATAGCAGTATAGTATTTGATAAACCCAAAGACCCCAGCTTTGGGGATAATAACACACTATTTGACAAAAACTGCTGGGAAAATTGGAAACTAGTATGGAAGAAATTAGGGCTTGACCCACACCTAATACCACATACCAAGATAAGATCAAAATGGGTTCATGATTTAGATATAAAGAGTGATATTATAAGCAAATTAGAAGAACATAGGATAATTTACCTCTCAGACCTGTGGAAAAGGAAGGAATTTGTGTCCAAAGAAGAACTGGAATTCTTAATTGAACACCAGATAGATAATTTTGATTATATTAAGCTAAAAAGCTTTTGTACAAACAAACTAATGCAGGCAAGATTAGGAGGGAAGCAATAAATTGGGAAATCATCTTTACATTTAAGGGTTCTGATAAAGGCCTCATTTCTAAAATATATAGAGAATTGTCTCATATATATAAGAATTCAAGCCATTCTCCAATCGATAAATGGTCAAAGGATATGAACAGACAGTTTTCAGATGATGAAATTAAAACTATTTCTAGTCATATGAAAAGGTGCTCCAAATCTCTATTGATCAGAGAAATGAAAATTAAGACAATTCTGAGATACCACTACACACCTGTCAGATTGGCTAAGATGACAGGAAAAGATAACGATGAATGTTGGAGGGGATGTGGGAAAACTGGGACACTGATACATTGTTGGTGGAACTGTGAATGGATCCAACCATTCTGGAGAGCAATTTGGAGCTATGCTCAAAAAGTTATCAAACTGTGCATACCCTTTGATCCAGCAGTGTTTCTATTGAACCTATATCCCAAAGAGATCTTAAAGCAAGGTCCCACATGTGCAAAAATGTTTGTGGCAGCCCTTTTTGTAGTGGCAAAGAACTGAAAATTGAATGGATGCCCATCAATTGGAGAGTGGCTGAATAAATTATGGTATATGAATGTCTTGGAATATTATTGTTCTGTAAGAAACGACCAGCAGGATGATTTTAGAGAGGCCTGGAGAGACTTGCATGAACTGATGCTGAGTGAAATGAGCAGAACCAGGAGATCATTGTACACAGCAACT
>JAJPUD010006615.1:0-40490 GCA_023553655.1 Myrmecobius fasciatus | reverse complement strand
GAGTCTTTAGTCATGTCCCCTGGTATGTTTATATATATATATATATATATATATATATATATATGTAAATTTTTACTTTCCCAAACTGAATTTAAATTCCAGTCACATGATTTGTTATATCTCTCCTTGCAAAATAATAAAGGATGACATTCTGGAGAGCATGCATTCTTAGATCATTGGCTGGAATGGAGAGAGACAAGACCCTGGTAAAGAACTCAGTGGAAGGAAGTTTCCAGGATGTTTCATGTCAATTTATGACTTGAATTAGTTGTTGAAATCATAGTTCAGAAGATGTGGCTAGCAGAGTCTCTTAGTTGCCTCAGTTCACATTGATATTAAATTAATAGGAGATGCAAAAAACCGGAGAGTTCTATTGTTTGGCTTCAGGGTTCTTTCCATCTAACTATGAGAATCATGGCTGAAAAGAATCACTGTGGTATTAAGAAATATTGATTTTTAAGAACCCCCTTTTCCCTGTTATAGTGTTTCTCCAAGTTTTCCATTCAAAACTGTTTTAGACTAAATCCACCTCCTGACAAGGAAGGTTATGGATTTAACTGCAGAATAAGACATATATCTTTGGATTTGACCAATGTGGGGACTGGTTTTGTATGGACTTGGCATATTTCTCCTGTGAGTCCTCATTTTATTGTTCATTTAATTGTTCAGTGGAGTAGGAGAATAGGAGGAAGAGATAAATACTTGTCAAATAACTTTAAAAATAGTTACTATTGTTGATTTGTGGAATTTTAGAAAGGACTTAGTCACTGGTTCTAGATTTTAATCCTAGATGCACCATAACTTAGTGTCTTACCTTAAGCCAGACCCTTCACTTCTCTGGGATTCAGTTTCATGCTCTGTAAAAATGATGATTACATTAGCTTTCCTGTAAGGTTTCTTCTAGGTTTCTATCATTTTATAATAATGTTCTTCATTAAGCCATGGAACTTCAGAGAAGGTCATACAGCCAATAATGTTCTTCAGCTTTAGCCACTGGAATGGAGAAAGTGACCCATCAGTCCTAAGGGCAGTTAATGGTTTTTATCATTATTTTTGTCATTTTAAACACCTTATTAAACACTGGAAATTGTTGCAGTAATAATTTTTATTAATTCATACAAATAATTCTGTAAATTGTTGGGACTAGACAAACTCTGAGGGTCCATTCAGCCTAAAAAACTTATAATTGGACATTATTTATTGATATAAATGTGCAGGAAATGCTTTCTTATCTTTTTCATATGCAGATCTTTTAGTCCCCAAAGATCCCGAAAAAGAAAATATTACACATTCACGAGTGCCAAGTAATATTAAAAATTCAAGAAGCACCAAGCCAGAAATATAATCTAAGGCAAAATTAGTTAGAGAAGGCTTCTTGGACAAGGTGAGCCTCAAAATGAATTTTTAAGGGCAAAAGGTGACATTTGTTCCTTTCCATGTTCTAGAAAGGTGCCAAAAACCTGAGGTTATCCTTGAGGCTACCAGTGATTCCCCTCATCCATCTCTCATCTCCTCCCAGCTTTCTTCACTGATACAGCCAGCCTGAGGACCTCTGCAAGGAGAAGTTGGCATTAATAAACAATAGGATCCATTGAAGGGCCCTGGGAGTCTGGAAAGGAAAGCACAAAAAACTGGACTCTTCAGCTGTCTGCCTGGATGTTGCATAAATGCTGGAGGGGAAAGAGGAGTGGCTGGGTCCGGGTAGTTCACAGCAGTCACAGTCAATCGCTGACTGCGGCCGAGCCAAACCTGCTGACAGGCCCAGCCTCTCCCACCTGTTTTCTCTGGGTCTAGACAAAAGAGGAATGGAGAGAAGGGGAAGGGTGGAGGCCTCAAATGAAAATTAATTAACACTATCTATTTTACCTCCTTCTGTTTAGAGACAATCCCTTAATCCTAGTCACTGGAATCCATATTTTCCCATTGGTCCATGGTAAGTAGGAAAGAGAATGAAGAGCTTAAGAAGTTCCATCACAGTCAAATCCTTCCCTGTTGGGTGATTTCCTTCCTGGGTAAACATCACCAAGGATACCAGTGGCTCAGTCAGTTCTATTTCTAAGGAACTGAGCATTAGATGGGAAGTGTGGAAAAAGGGGTTAGACTTATTCTTCATGGCTCCAAAAGGGATAATGAGGAACAAGGGGTGAAAGGCAGATTTCAGGGTAATATTAGGAAAGCCTTCCTAACAATCAGATAAAAGTAAAATGCACTGAGTTCCTAGTCACTGAAAATTCTCAAACAAAGCTGGAAAATTTATTTCTCCTCAGTGTCCAACAAGTGAGGGCACTGTGAGAGAGATTTATGTAATGGATGGCATTTATGTAATGTGTGGTATATGACATCAGACTCTAATATTCTATGAATCATTACATCAAAAGACTTGATTGTAAAGGGAGGCAGAAAGAAACTGGAATAAAAAAAAAATCCTTCAGTGCTACTTTTGGTTTAGGGATCTCAGTTGTACATATATATATATATATATATACATATATATATATATATATAAATAAAACACAGATTCAATCTTTGGGGGCCTTTGTCCCTGAGAATAATCACACTTTTACCCAGGTTCTCTACTGAGATTAGATTTGTGGCTTATGTTTCTCTATAAAGCCCTGCTCTTCCTGCATGCAGCCATACTAACTAAACACTAGGAAAGAATGGGTTTATAAAAGAATAGTGATTCCAATTAAATAATCTAGCCCCTCTTGCCCAGTCTAATTGTCCTACTCTCATGAACCAATGGCTTTTTTTAAAATAAAAACAATCCAGATAGCAATTCTACTTAGTGTCAGTCGACTTGAGAACCTTGCTAAAAAACCAGCATTTTTTGGTCACTTACCTAATTCTGCCTGAAGGGAGTTCATTCACTCCTAGTCCAGACAAACTATTCCAGGATATAGAAAGTAATAGAAAATGAGATTGCTAAGCCATTGTCAATGCTCCTTAATAGATCTGGAGAATTGAACATATACCGTAGGACAGGGGAAGGACAAAAATCCTGATTTAAAAGGTAAGTGAAACAGTTTTTGTCCTCTTAGAACTTACAGACTGGTAGGTAGATATAACATATGAATAAATAACTATAGCAAAAATATTCATGATAAGCACATAATTTGTACTTATCAACAAAGCCATTGTGATATCATGGAAAGACTGCTGGATTTGTAATTAAGAAGGTTTGGCTTTGACTCCCCATTCAGACATTCACTAACTGTGTAATTATGGGCAAGTTAGTTAACCTCACTAAGCGTCAATTTCCTCATCTGTAAAATGGGGATATCCATGCCAGTAGCATCCTCCTCATAGGGTTTCTATGAGGAAAGCACTTTATAAACCTTAATGCATTCCTGAAATGTTATTATAACATTAAGTTTAAGAGTTAACAATTAAGGAACTTAATTAAAAAGTAACAAAAATAAGCCAGGTTTTATTTAAATTTTTACATTGGATATTCTTTCCATTAACCTCCTTTTTTCAGGTTAGGGACATTTGGTCACATGTTGATCCACCTGGATCAGCTGAAAGTTGATAGGACTCAAGGTCTTATCTTGGCTTCAAAAATTCACAAGTTTTGGGGGAGGCAATATCAGTTCATCTAAAAAAGATTTGGATTTTTTAAATGGACTGCAAGCTCAATGGGTCTATCTTGTGTTATAGTAGCCAAGAGTTGCTGTATCCTTAGGCTGCACTGAAAGATATAGTGTCCCCATCTAGGGAAATGAAAGTCCTACTCTACTTTGCTTTATTTAATAACATCTAGAATTTGACAGTATCCAAAGGAGAATACCAAGGATGGTGAAAGGCCTTGAGACTATTCCATGTGAGGGTTAACTGGATGAAATGAGCGTGTTTAGCCTGGAGAAAAGAAGTGTTTGAAGGATCTGTTGGGAGTGAGGAAAGTCAGAGAAGAAGGCATGATGGAATGAGATGGAGATGAAATCACCTGACAGCTATCTTCAAATATTTTGAGGGCTATTGTATGGATAAAGAGTTAGACTTGTTCTTTCTGGCACCAGAGGTCAGAACCAGAAGTCATGGTTGATAGATGAGAGGTAGAATTAGGATGAATATTTCCCAGTCTGAAAAAAAGAGGTAATATTTTTTTGAACTATCTATCCTAGTCAGTTGTAGTAAGGAAGGAACTTTGCAAAGAATGACATAAATATGAATTATTATTATTATTGTGTGCATTTAGGGTTGGTTGGGTGACTCTGATATTAGACATGATTCACTAGTGATTAAAAGAACTGAAGGAATTGAGGCAGGACTGCATTCCTGAAGCCAGAATATAAAAGGAAGGAGAGTTTTTCAGCCCCTATTAAATCACAAATGACTGGCCTGTGATGCTCCCTACACTTGGGTTACACTGGCCTAGTCACAAATATTCACCCAACTAAATAAAACATAGGCATAAATTATAGATACATGGTTAAATCCTACCCAGTGAAACTCCATACTCCTTTTTTCTGAGGAGTGATCTTAAAGGTTCTCAGAAGGGAGTTGCTTCCAAGGAGTTTATAAAATGACTTTTGCTTCTTTTCCTACATAACCAGAGTTCCAGAAAAATGAAAGCTTTCTTAAGTGGATGCTGGAATAGGATTATAACATGTGTATCTTAGAATCATAGGATTTGAGAAGTAGCATGAGACTACGTGAGAAAAGTAAGATGACCTGTGTTCAAATCCTGACTTGTGTGTCTTCTTGAATAAGTCACAATGTTCTTGGGCCTCAGTTTTCTCATCAGTAAAATGAAGGGAAGGAATTATGTAGTTTCTGAAGTCCCTTATAGGTTATAGGAGAATAAATAGACCTTAAGGATCATCTAGTTCAATTCCCTCATTTCCTAAATGAGAAAACTGAGTTCCAAGTTCTACCTGCAACATTTCACATGTTTCTTTCTCTCTATTCATACAATTACTATTCTAATTCAAGCTCTCTTTGCATATCCCTCCTGGACTATTCTAATAGCCTATTTTGTCCTCCTGTTTTCAGTCTCTATCATCTCTGACCCATTCTTCATGCAGCTGCCAAATCAATCTTTCTAAGGTACAGGTCTGACTATATCATTTGCCTCCTCAAAAATCTTTGGTGACTTTTCTGTTGCCTTGAGAATAAAATAAAACCACTCTTTTCCATCCTCCTTGAACATTCTTCTTCTTCTTTTTTGCACACATAACATTCTAGTCAGTCTGGCCTACTAATTGTTCTCTAAAAGTAATGCTCAATCTCCAGCCTAGATACATTTATATAAGCTGTCCCTCATTCCAGAAATACACTTCCCTTATTTCTGCCGTCACAACCTGTATGTTTCATTCTATTTTTGGTCAGGTGGTGCCTTCTTCATGGAGCCTTCTATAACATCATACATACAGGAGGGATCTCAGAGGCAATTGAGTCCAGTCCCCTCATTTTACAGATGAGGGAACTGAGGCTAAGAGAAATTAAATGATTTTCCTGAAGTCAAACAGTTAGGAAGTTTGGAAGCAGGATGTAAACTGAGTTTATATTAGTGTTCTATTTACTGCAGCATTTACTTGCTATTAAGTATCTTGAACCCTCTCTCTTTCCTCCTATTGCCTATTGCTAGTATCTTCTCTTTCCTTAGGTTGCCTTGAGTTTCCCTGTACATGGATAGATAGGAAGTTCCATTGTGGTATATCACTGTATTTGGAATCAGAGGACTTTGAGTTGTAGTTTGCCATTTATTAACTGCTTGACTTTGTTGTTCCATGATGGGAAAGATAGATCCTTCATTTAGATCTGTTTCCTTGTTAGTAAAAATGAGGGCATTGGACTGAATGATCTAAAAAGGGCCTCCCAATTCTAAATCTGTTATTTGTGGTCTATATAATCCTAACTTTATCTGCCCCTTAGAAAATCAGTATCTCAAAGGTCAGGGGAGGTTCCATTTAAGTTTTTGCTTCCCTATTACTTTGCCTTGCTCACAAGGAGATGCTTAATACATGCTTGTTGATTTGAATTGGAGCTTCTTAAAGTCAAAATAATGGCTAATGAATGCACAAGGACTAGAACTTGGGTTTTATTTACCTCGGAGGGCTAGTATGAAAATAAAATAATTTATGTGTAAGTGCTTTTTGAAGTATTATGCAAATATATTATTTGTACTAAATTTGAGATTTGTTTTGTGAAGGGAACTCCTGATGAGATAGCTAACTCTTTTTATCTATATAGATAGTCATCTATTCTGCAACCTACCATCTCAAAGAGTTCTTTGGGAAAACTGAGACATTGATTTTTCCAAGGTTGCACAGCTGGTATGTGTCAAGAATTATGTTTCAAAGTCAGCTTCCTATGCAAGGCTTTCTTATTCACTGTGCTATACTATTTTTATATTAATATTTCTAATTCAGTGCTATTTTCACTAAGCCATCTTGCTTCTTATTGTAGTTCAGCGTTATGGAGAAAAGGAGACAAACAGAAGAAAACTCAAGACTAGAAGTAGGAAGCCTAAATCCCTACAAGAATTGAAATCAGACTCCTCCCTAACCTAAGCTTTAGTTGCGATCTTAAATGAAGTGTGAAGGATATTGACAAGGATGTCTTGATAATTAGCACACTAGTGAGTGTGTGTCACCTGGGAAATACAAATCACTCTATTTTTAAAGACAGATAGAACAATTATCTGCTCTTTAAGCAGAAGAGGGTGAGGCAGGGATAACTGGGGCTCAAAGGATCAGGCCTAAGATAGAGGCATAATTGTTATTGTTAACAACGATAATCATTTATTAATACTCAGGCTGAATCAAGGCAATATCTCCACCCTCAAAGAAGCTTAAATGTTACAAAAGTCCAGATGAAGCCTTGATGCTTGCAAAGGGATGGAAGTTAGAAGGGATGATTAGCAGAAGGACCAAAAAAAAAAAAAGCAGAGAATCAGGTTAGAGTTTTAGATACACAGTAGCAGGGAGTATCTGTGATTTGTACCATATTTCAGCACAATGCTTCAAATTGTATGGAGTTTTTAGAGTTTACAAAGTATTTTCCTTATAACAAAACACTGAGGTAGGTACAATAAGTATCATTGATGTTTTACAGATGAGGAAATAGGCTAGTTTGTAGCAAATTTAGCAGTAGAACCCACTCCTCCTGAGGCTCAGGCTATTTTATATATATATCCCCTGCCCTCTCTTGACGGGGACTTCAGGGGAGGGTAAGTTGATTAGGGGAAGAGAGAAGATCCAGAAGTGAAAAATGGGATTTGGATATAAGTCTAAATAGATTGGCCCATGAGGTCTGGCCTTTCTTAGACAGAAACCAGATGTACTGGAGGCAACCCAAATATAGACCCAAGTTCTCATAGCTTCATGACCTATATACTCCATAGCTGAACAAGCATCAGTCAGGCTTCTGGCAGTAGTGATGTGGACCCGGATCACTTCATATTTGTCTTTTAGCATTTGATATATTAGCTCACAAAGAATGGAAGAAGAGGGGCAGCTAAGTGGCGCAGTGGATAGAGCATTAGCCCTGAAGTCAGGAAGACCTGAGTTCAAATTTGACCTCAGATACTTAATACTTCCTAGCTGTGTGACCCTGGGCAAGTCACTTAATCCCAATTGCCTCAGCAAAAAACAAAAACAAAGAATGAAAGAAGGCAGTGGGCTTAGAGCAGGCACTTAAAAAAAAAGGTCAGGTGTCAAGATAGGAAGACAATATGGTAAAGTGAATTGAATACTGAGTTTGATGTCAGGAAAATTCTGGAGTCAAATCCCATCTGTGTTGCTTACAAGTTATGTGATTCTAGAAAGCCTTTATTTGCTTCAGGCAACTCTTTAGGATCTGTCTAGTGAATCATAAACTGGTTGAAATCTGTTTTGTTGGAAGGAGTTCCTACAGGGAAGTTCCCTAAGTTGATGAAATAGAAGCTACTTATTTCACGTACCTCAGGAATCTGGACAATGAAAGGCAAAGCAATGATTCCAAGAACTGATCCCATAAGCCACCTATCTGTAAAGGGTTTGCAAATCAGAAACCTTCCTTAATGAAACACAAACTAAGAAACTGCTAGATTTTCTGAGTATCTAGCAAGAATTTTAAAAAAGATTATAAGTGAAATAGAGCTCTGGAAGGGAAAAATAGAAGAATAAGTACTTTAGAACAGAAGATGAGAAATTTTATATAGATACTGAAATCCCTGAAGAAAAATGGAACAGAACTAAATAACTCCTGAAACAACAAGAAATATTAGAACAAAATTATATAACTAGTTTTTACTTTTGAGTATATATACACCTACATATACATATATATATATATATATAAGTTCATCATATAATTTCAAAATCTTCCCACTTTTCTGTTTCCTTCTATCCTGTTAATTTTTTTTTAAGTTTCAATTATCTTTTTTCTTCCTTCCTTCTTTCTTTTCTTCCTTTCTTTTCTTCTTTCCCTCCTTCTCCTCATTCTCCTCTTTCTTCTCCTTCTCCTCCTCTTTCTCCTTCTTTTCTTTCCTTCCTTCCTTCCCTTTTTTCCTTTCTGTATATGTATATTTACTTAATTGGGGTGGTATCTCTTGGTCTAGTAGTATATACACAGTTTATTAACTTTATGAGTACAATTTCAAATTATTTTTCAGAATGACTGAAGTAATTGACAGGTCCAATAGCAATGCATACCTCCTCTAATAACGATAATTTTCCTTTTCTGTCATTCTAATAAATGAGATGGAAGTACAGAGATTTTAATTTTTATTTATCTTATTAGTGATTTTGAAGCATTTTCATATAGCTGTTAATAGCTTGGATTTCTTCTCTTGAGTTCTACCTGTTTATGTTCCTTGACTGTATCATTATTCAAGAATATCTTTTATGGGGCAGCTAGGTGGCACAGTGGATAGAGCACCAGCCCTGAAGTTAGGAGGACCTGAGTTCAAATTTGGTCTCAGACACTTACTATTCCCTAGATGTGTGACCCTGGGCAAGTCACTTAACCTCAATTACCTCAGCAAAGAAAGAAAAAGAATATCTTTTGTATGTGTATGTGTCTATATGCATACACATGTATACATATATTTCTCCAATGAGTCTATCTTTATTTTTATGAACTATATTTTCTAATTATATGAACATAATTTCTGTCTTTGTCTTGGTAGCAAGAATCCTAAATGTTGCATACCTTATATTTATTTTGAAATTTCTCTCTATTTTCCTATTAGATTTTGTCAGTGATGACAGAAAGAATATTTGATGTGATATCAATTTACATCTTGGTATCATATTGATATTAATTAATTTTAACTGATTATCTAAAATTCTCTAAGTAAATTATATCATCTAATAAAGTAATCATTTTGCTGCTTGTTTGCCATACTCATTTCCTCAGTTCCTTTTTTATTACCTTATTAGTATAGCTAGAATTTCTAGAATCATATCAAATAATAGTTGTGATAATAAGCACCTTTGTATTATCCCTGATCCCATCAAGATGGTTTATAGCCTTTCTCTATTACAGATAATGGTAGATCTTAGTGTTAGATAACACTATTTGCTACATTAAAGAAAGGAATACTTGTTAGTGTTTTTTAATTGAAATGGACATTGCATTTTGTCAAAAGTCTTTTCTATATCTATAGATAAATCATGTGATTTTTGCTATTTTGTTATTAATATAATCTTCCATATTAATAATTTTCTTAATATTAAACTAATGCTACATTACTGATATGAATTCAACTTGATCATGGTATGTAATCATTTTAATATGTTGCAATAGCCTGTTTGCTAATATTTTCTTCAATGTGTTGGTGTCAATATTCATGAGGTATTGGTATGTAGTTTTATTCTCTGTCTCAAAACCATATTTGTGTCATAGAAAAACAGTTCATGTAATATGTATATAATTCATGTAATATTGGAAATAATTGTTTCTTTGAATGTTTGCTAGAATTTACTTGCAAAATCATGTAGATGTGGGGCTTTTTTCCCTTTATAAGTTTATTAATGACTTGTTCAATTTATTTTCTAAAATTGATTTATTTAAATTCCCAATTTCTTTTTTTTTGTTAATTTGTGCACTACATTATATATTCATGTAACATATATTATATATGTATATATATGTACAATATGTGTATATATATTGTATGTGTGTGTGTGTGTGTGTGTGTGTGTGTGTGTGTGTGTGTGTGTAGTAGAAGTAGTAGTAGTAATAGTAGTAGTAAAAAAAAAAAACCCAACAGTATCATGAAAACTTGGAGAAGAAAGAGTATACAGGAGAAGAAAACAGTCAAAAGTGTTAAATGGAGCAGAGAAGTCAAATAGGGTCAAAGTTAAGGAAATGACACCAGATTTGGCAAATCATTTCTTTTAAGTTATGAATTTTGTTAATATGTAACTTGCAAAATAGTTTCTAATAATTTCCTTTATTGTTTCTTCATTTATTGTAAATTTTCTTTAGTTTTGGTATCAGCAATTTTATTTTTGTCTTTTAAAAAAGTCATATTAGCCTATAGTTTTCCTATTTATTTTTTAAACAGCTTCTAGTTTTATTTATTCAATTTTTTTGCTTTCAATTTTGTTAACTTCTTCATTGATTTTCAGAATTTTAATTTTTGTGTTTGGAGTTTTTTAATTTATTGTGCTCTAATTATTATTAGCTGTGTACTTCATTCAGTTCATTGATGAACGAAAGGAAAAACTGGCTACATTTGGCTACATACCAACAGTCTGAATATGCTATCTCATGATTGTCATTTTCTTTGATGAAATTATCTATTATTTTGATGATTTGTTCTTTGACCCACCAATTCCTTAGAAGCAAATTATCTAATCTCCATGAATGTTTTAATTAAAAAAAGATTTCTCTAAACACAATAGAAAAAAACCAAAAATAAAAAAATAAAAAAAATTAAAACAAAAAAAGACTTCTTTATAGCGCCTTCTTCCTTCCATTTGCCCAGATCTTGATTACTGGTTCTACTTCTCTTTTCTCTTTCTTTCTAATCCTTTTTATAATCTATCCTACAAAGCTAGTTTTGCTCATGTCTCTCTGATTCTACTTCTTCCCTTTATACCTTTCCCTTTTCCCTGTCTTCACTGAATGTACTTCTACTTTGAAGCTTGTGTGTGTGTGTGTGTGTGTGTGTGTGTGTATTCATTTTTCCTTTGACAAAGAGTAAAATTCATTCAGTGCCTTCACTCTCATTCTTTCTTCCATGTTATATACTCCAGTTATAAAAACTAATGAACTTTATCCTTTCTGTCCTCATCAATTCCCTTTATTCTTCTTTCCTCCCCTTATTTTCCTCTCTTAAGACCATCAAAATAGAACATAATTACTCTTTTTGTTTTATCAAACTTTCTATGGTCTTTGAGGACCTTAGGGTTCTAAAGTGCGTTTGTCTCTTCTTTCCTTATTAGAATGCAAGTATTTTTACATTTACACAATTGTGATTATGTATATTGTTCTCTTAGGCCTTATTTTTCTATTTATCAATTCATGCAAATCATGTCACATATCTTTGAATTCCTCTAATTGGATATTTTTTGAACAATAATAATTCATTGCCTTATGATATCATAATGGTTTTGTTTTGTCTTGTTTTCAGCCATTATCTGGCTAATGGACTTTCACTTTGTTCCTTGCTACCAAAGAGTGCTGGATAGATAGAAAAGACAAAATGCTAGAGAGGGATTCAGGAAGATCTGAGTTCAAATCCAGTATCAGACACTTAGTAGTCTTAGTTTCCTCATCTGTAAAATGAACTGGAGAAGGACATGGCAAACCACTCCAGTATCTTTGCCAAGAAAACCCCAAATGAGGTCACAAAGAGTGAGACATAATTGAAATGACTAAACAATAATATCAAAGAGTAGTTTTTTGTCATACTTTTGTCTTTGTTTTCTTTGCAGTAGGTGTCTAACATATATGCATACATATACATATATATATTATATATGTATTATATAATAACATGTAATGTAAAATTACCTATCTAACAGGGTCTGCATTGAGAGTCTTTAGATAGTTTCTCCATTTCTTCATCAGAATAATTTTTTGATTTTGCCTTTAGAATTTCATTCTTTTGGGGCAGCTAGGTGGCGCAGTGGATAGAGCACCAGCCCTGAAGTCAGGAAGACCTGAGTTCAAATCTGGTCTCAAGACACTTAACATTCCCTAGCTGTGTGACCCTGGGCAAGTCACTTAATCTCAACTGCCTCAGCAAAAAGCAAAAAAAAAAAAAAAAAAAAAAAAAAATCATTCTTTAGAATTGGTTTAATTGTCTCTAACAAAAGTTTGGACATGAAATTCTCTCTTTTCTTTTTCTGAATCCTTGACATCTTATCTCCCTAAATCTAATGTTTGTATCAGACTCAACCTAGCCAAGATTTCTGGTCCAACCTGAACCCAAGGAGGTAGATTTGCTAATAATTAGAGGCTCTTTGGTTAGCAACAATGGCCAATAAGCAAAGATTTGTGATAAGGTGCCAAGATTGTGTTCAGATCCTGGATACTCAAGGAGTCTGCAGAGTGGAAGGATCCCTGAAGCATAGAGTAATTGTAGAATGGGTAATGCTTGACCTAAGCGCTAAAAGATAAATAAGTGTTCAATTGGGGTAATAGAAGGGAGACATGCTGAGGGAAATCATCAGTAAAGACATGGAAGCTTAAGATAAATGTAGTATACCCATTTGACATTGAGAAACTCAATAACTGGCTTCATGTTAGAGTTAGCAAACATTCAGTTTGAGATATCTGTTAGTCATCTCCCAAAGTTCAAATTTGGTATGATGAATAATAGGGATCCATGATTAGATAAGTCTCTGAGCAATAGAGTGACAAATGTGGTATTTTAAGCAAATCATCTAGTGTTTATGTGCAAAATACAGAGGGAAGAGATTTGGGAAAGGGAGACTAGAGAATGTTCAAGTGAAAAAGCATCTTTGAGAAGACAAATAGCAGAGGACATTGAACAAGGAGTTAGCAAACTCTATTTCAGTCTCTAGCTGTAGTTTGCCAGCTGCCTATCAGACATTGGAACTGGTGTCCTCTAAATATTTCAAACTCAGTATGTCTAAAACAGGACTTATTTTCTTTCCTAAAAATCCAGTACTGTTTCAGATTTTAAACCTCTAATAAGGGTACAATCATCCATCTAGTCATTCAGGTTTACAACCTTGTAAACCTTGTCAATTCCTCATTCTCCCTTACCTCCAAATATGAGAATCACTGGTGTTTTTTTATTTTAGTTTAATTACTACCTCCAGATAGTGTTTCTCCCCCTTCCCTTCTCCCAAACTACAATTACATTGTATTTATTTTGTAGATATTTTGTTTATATTTTGTATATGTATACATCCTCTCTCTCAATAATGTGTTTGTTTTGGTTTTTTTTTTTATCTTCATCACTTAACATACAACTTGAAAGTAATTAATTATGTGACTTTGGACAAGTTGATTAAATATTTTGGGTTTGTTTTCTGATTTGTAAAATGAAAGTAATTATATTATTTGTTGACTAAGGACTCTTTTAAAATCTTAAAGAATCTAATTTCTTGTAAGCTGTATGTATCCCAGTATAGCAAAAAATGTTCATGCTCCTCTTGCTGGGACTTGGTAGGAATATATGGGATAGGCAGCTGGAGAGCGCAGCATAAAGATTAATGGAAGAGTTTGATGATGAAAGGGAAAGAAAAGGTGTTTTGTGTAAAAATTTTATATTAATTGTCAAAGGTTGTAAGTTATTACTGCTGCTATAGATGAACATTTTGATACCAAATAGGAATAAAAAAGTTTTTTTTAAAGATACATTGCAGGTGTGTGTGTGTGTGTGTGTGTGTGTGTGTGTGTGTGTGTGTGTGTGTAGAAATCCAGCTTTTCAAATGGGATTTGGGCAAATGAGAAAAAGTGATTGTACATGTAAGACAGATCTTAGTGAGGAATGGTGCCTCTTTTGTGTAGGAGCAGTGTTAGGTTATAAAGATTCAGACAATTAGCTTTTATTTATTACAAATTAGGGGCTTCAGACTGCAACCTATCCCTCTTGTTTAAGAACATCCCCCACTCCTCCATCTCTAAGCTCTGGCCCAGGAGCATGACGATCAGACCTGGTTTGGTCCTGAGAGATCTTGGCTTCTAATAAGAGGTGCTAGTCTCCTTTAATTGTTCCTTTTTAGTTCATTAAACTTGAAAGAGTACTCTCTTCCTCTATTAGTCCAGAGGAAAAGTATTTAAAACTTAGAATTGCCACATATTTCAAGTTTCTCCAGAAACCGATAGACAGTGGTATTGGCAGAAAAATTTAAACCAACAGCAGTGTTAACTATTGTTATATTCTCCTATGAAGTTGAGACAAATATCAGAACATGGAGTAGTTAGGGGGACTGTTAAGTAGGCATTTTACATTTCACTTTGCTCTGTAGATATTTTCTGGCACTCCAGGCAAGGGATTGGGTTTATCTTCTAACTATTGCTTATTTTCTCCAAGAAGAGAAACCCCACTAGTCAGCACTAAACAAGGGACTCAGGATCTCCAATCTCTTGAATTTACAAGAAGGTCTCCAAGATTACATACTTCCATCTCAAGATTTCACCTACATTTTAAAACAGAAAAAGTCACCTACGGCCTTAAAAGCCTAGGCTTATTTTGCCTAGCGAACAGGGAAGTCATAATCATTTCTGTCTATATTCAGGAGAGAATGGTTGCCTTTTCCCTTTATATTTCCAGGGACAGACTTCAACTAAGCAGACATAATGTATAGCTAAGAAGAAAAGAGAGAGCTGGAGGTGAGTCCCTCCTTTTTGAAGATGTATTGTATTTTTCCGTATCAGAAATCAATAAGAAGATTTTTTCAGCAATGACTCACACTTGCTAGCTGGAAGCTGACAAGGACTTCCTGGATCCCAAAGGGCCCAGAATGGAGCTGGTACATGTGGTCAGTCAGAAGCAGCAGAGTGGATGCCCTGTTTTATATATACATATATATATATATATGTATACATATGTGTGTGTTGTATATAATGATGGAAATACATAAATTAAATAATGCTATTAATATTAAGAATTTTGAACTAATTGGATCCCAGAAGTAGTTACAAAGCAAATATATCTCTTCTATAGGAAGAAAAAAAACATGCTTTTTTTCCCCAATAACTGTTACTGACCAGCAGTCAATTGATTCAGTTCTTACTCCAAGGGTAAAAGGCCTGATGCTAACTGACAGCTCAGCCAGGCAATAACAGAGGACATAGAAAAAGCCATGGAAGACTAGGATTTACTTCCTTCTCTTCCTCGATTCAATATGAGAAGGTCCTAGTCAGCAGGCAAACTGAAGAACAGAACACACACACACAATTAAACCTAAAACACCAATGGGAACAGCAGTGAACAGACACTTCTGAATTCTCTGGTAGCTTCTTGGTGTAGCCCACCAATGCGTATGACTGACTCAAGTCTCTCCACTTTGATCCATACTCTATTGAAAGAGGATCAAATACAAAATGTTCTATTGAGATTTCAAACATTTCATAACCTAGCTTCCTCCTACCTTTCTAGTCTTCTCACCTATGTATGTGAGAATGTGAGAATGTTTAGTTGGAGCTTGCACCCCGACTTTAGGGAATGCCCCCAATGTGGAACTGCCCTAACTAATAGTACATATAGCTGCATTATGGCTTAAATAGGCTTTCTGTGGACTGCCTTGGGAACCAAAGTAATTGAATTCTGAGTTCCATACTGCTGACTAACAGATGAACTTTTATAACACACCTTTTTAGTCAATTCTGGACTTTTAGGATCCACAAGCTTCACGCTGGGTTTACACAGCTTATACAGGAGAACTGAACCTAAGTATTATTCTACAGCTGACACCATGAACTCTCTTTCAGAGCTACTCAAAGCTGCTTCTTTTCCTGAGCTTTTCAGAGCTAGGATTAAAGTCTGCTTTTTCAGAGATTATTGGTGCAGCCCAGTTTTTACCTGCAGGGGACAAGTGCACTTGCGTGAACTCTGGGATTAACATTGCGTCATGGCTGAGTGCCACTCACTCTGTTTAGGTGCTGTCAAGAAGGAGATACAACAATGTCTCAGGAATGTTCCCTGCCCCTCTCATCCCAAAGGAGCTGATGAGGAGGTCAGCCACTTGAGTTGCCAAAGGGATGGAAATGTCATTGATCTACAAGACTGAAGACTAGGAAAGCACTGGACTAGCTTTGTAATTGGTTTTCCTGCTTCAATACTCTCTCCATTTTAATTCCTCCTATAATTGACAAAAGAACTGGTCCAATGATTTCATTCACTTATTCAATATAAACTCTAGTGGTCCCTATTACAAGATCATAGATGTATTGTTATAAAGGATCTCAGAGATCATTGTGTTCAGCTTTCAAGATTTAAAGATGAGGAAATGAAGTCCAGGAAAGATAAGTCACTTGCCCAAGATCACATAGGTAATAAGTGGGTTAGAAATAGAATATGAATCCTGGTCTTGCCTCGACTAGTCAGCAGGAGAGCAATATTCACATTTCTATGGCAGTTAAATTAAAAAACATTAACTTTTAATGTGTGCCAAAGACTATATCTAAGCATGAGGATACAAGGAAAAACAAAAATCTAGGTGATCACAGTTGGAAACATAACATGCAAATGTCAGAGAAGACAACACTCAAATAAGATAATATGCAAACAACAATGTACAAAGCAAGCTATAAACAGGATAAATTTGAAATAAATAATGGAAGGGAGGCATTAGAGTTAAGTATTTTTAATTTAACAAAATGTTTAGATCATAGGCACTACATGAAATAAAAATGCAAATGTCATTTTACCCATCTTACAAATCAGGAAATTAAGGTTTAGTGACTTTTCTTTGGCAACATATCGTCAGAATCAGAGTCCAGGGGGGATCATGATCTTAGACAAATAAAAAAAAAGCGTAACAAGACTTAATTAAAAGAGATAATCATGGAAATTACATTTTGCTAAAAAGATACCATAGACCAAATGGCACGGTGTCTAAAAATCTTAAAGAAAAAGTTAAATGAGTTACAAGAGGAAATAGATAATAAAGCTATACTAGTAGGGAGATTCAATATATCTCAGAACTAGTAAATCAGGTCATAAAATTAATAAGAAAGAAGATAGATTTGATAAGCCTCTGGAGAAAACTGAATGAGAATAGAAAAGAATATAACTTTTCTCTGCCATACATAGAAACTTGACAAAAATTGATAATATAAGAACATAAAACCTCATAAACAAAAGCAGAAAAATAGAAATATTAAATGCATCTTTTTCAGACAATAATACAGTTAAAATTATGTACAATGAAGGGCCTTGGAAGCACAAATTGAAAATTAATTGAAAAGTAAATGACCAGAGGAGGGGCGGAGCCAAGATGGTAGAATGAAGACAGGACTCTCTGTGTCCTCCTCTGACCTTCTTTCAAACCAACAGCAAATTAAGCCTCTAAACTGATTCTTAAGTCAAAGAACTCACAAATATTTGGACTACAAAACATTCCTTGCAGAAGGTACCTTGGAAAAGCTCCAGAGCAGCGCAGCTCCGAGAGACAGGGCAGGAAACCGGGTGGGACTCAGCATGGCAGATTCTAAACATCTATCTGAAGTTCTTGGGACACTCAGCCCTGATTGCAGGCAGGTGCTCTGGCAAATCTGCCTTTTATAAAAGGCAGATTGTAACCCACTGAAAATGGGGGGACCTAGCTCAGACTGCCCAGGACCAGAAGTCAATCAAGTGAAGTGGGCTGCAGCTTCCCTGCTTTAAACAGACTCCAAGTTTTTTTTTTAATGAGTAAGAAACAGAAAAGAGCTCTCACCATAGACAGCTTTTATGGAGAGAAAAAAAGGCAGCCCCCAGATCCTGAGGTTCCTATAGGCAAAGCAAATCTAGAGGAAGCCACAAATAGAGACATGACCTGGTCCACCTTTCACAAGGCTTTCCTGGAAGATTGCATAAAGAATCTCAAAAAAGAGTTAACTGAAAAATGGGGAAATGAATTGAGATCAGTGCAAGAAAGATATAATGCCCTACAAAAGAGATATGATAAAGACACCTATTCACTGAAAAACAAAACTGGTGAATTGGAAAAAGTGTGCAATGAACAAAAAAATTTAATTGGCCAGTTACAAAAGGAGCTAAAAAAGGTAACTCAAGAAAATAATACTTTAAAAGTTAGAATTGAACAAATGGAAGTGAATGACTCAATAAGACTTCAAGAATCAGTTAAACAAAAACAAAAAAAGGGAAAAATAGAAGAAAATATGAAATATCTCCTAGGAAAAACAACTGACCTGGAAAATAGATCTAGGAGAGACAATCTAAGGATTATTGGACTTCCTGAAAGTCATCATGAAAAAAAGAACCTACATACTATCTTCCAGAAAATCATGAAAGAAAACTGCCCTGAGGTTTTAGAATCAGAAGGCAAAATCACCATTGAAAGAATTCACCAATTACCTCCTGAAAGAGACCCCAAAATTAAAATACCAAGGAATATTGTGGCTAACTTTCAGGACTATCGCACCAAGGAAAAGATATTGCTAGCAGCTAAAAAGAAACAATTCAAATACTGAAGAATTGTAATTAGAATCACCCAAGATCTGTCAGCCTCCACATTGAAGGATCGAAGGGCTTGGAACCAGATATTCCAAAAGGCAAAGGAACTTGGATTACAGCCAAGAATAAGGTCTCCAGCTAGAATGAGCATTATCTTCCAGGAAAGAAGATGGACATTTTATGATATAGGTGAATTTCACCTATTTCTAATGAAAAGACCATATCTGAACAAAAAAATTTGACCTCCAAACAGAGAACTCAAGAGAAGCATAAAAAGGTAAAAAGGAAAGATCTCTTGAGAATTATACTCCTAGGTATACTTAAAGAATGTGGATATAATTTTATTTTACTTTGATAATATGTAAAAGAAACTAGAGGTGGAAGGGCTATCATACTAGGAAAAAGAGGGAAAAGGAGGTAAAATAAGGTTTAAAAAAGGAGGTAAAAAAAGAAGGTAAAATTTCATGAAGAGGCAAAGAAAACCTAATATAATTGAGGGAAAAAAGGTAGGGGATGAACATTGTGTGAATCTTACTCTCATCAGATTGGGCTCTAAAAGAATATATCAGACACATTTGGTTTCATAGAGAAACTTGTTCCTACTTATAGGGAAGTGGGGGGAAAAGGAGGAAAAGAAAGGGATTAACTAATAGAAGAGAAAATAGAAGAATTAGGGGAAAGGTGTAAAAAAAGGGGAGGGGATTTAAAGGGGGAGGACTGTTTGAGGGAGGTGGACATCAAAAGCAAAATACTGGGGGGGAGGGAGAAAGGAGAAAGGAAGGAGGAAAACATAATTTTGGTAAATAAGATGGCAGGAAATACAGAATTAATTATTTTAACTCTGAATGTGAATGGGATGAACTCTCCCATAAAGCAGAAGCAGATAGCAGACTGGATTAAAAGACAGAATCCAAGACTATGTTGTTTACATGAAACACATCTAAAACAAAGAGATACATACAGAGTGAAGGTAAAGAGCTGGAGCAGAATCTATTATGCTTTAGGTGAACAAAAATAAGCAGGGGTTGCAATCCTGATCTCAGATCAAGTAAAAGCAAAGATAGACCTAATGAAAAGAGATAAGGAAGGAAACTATATTTTACTAAAGGGTACCATAGATAATGAAGCAATTTTAATACTAAACTTATATGCACCAAGTAGTATAGCATCCAAATTCCTAGAAGAGAAATTAACAGAGATTCAAGAAGAAATAGACAGCAAAACTATACTAGTGAGGGGCCTCAACCTTGCTCTCTCAGAATTAGATAAATCAAACCACAAAATAAATAAGAAAGAAGTTAAAGAGGTAAACAAAATGTTAGAAAAGTTAGGTATGATAAATCTTTGGAGAAAATTGAATGGAGAAAGAAGGGAGTTTACTTTTTTCTCTGCGGTTCATGGAACTTACACAAAAATTGACCATGTGTTAGGGCATAAAAACCTCAAAATCAAATGCAGAAAGGCAGAAATAGTGAATGAATCTTTTTCAGATCATGATGCAATAAAAATCACATGCAATATAAGGCCAGGTGAAAATAAACCAAAAGTTAATTGGAAATTAAATAATCTAATCCTAAAGAATGAATGGGTGAAAGAGCAAATCATAAACACAATCAATAATTTCATCCAGGAGAATGACAATAATGAGACAACTTACCAAAATTTGTGGGATATGGCCAAAGCAGTTATAAGGGGTAATTTCATATCTCTAGATGCTTACTTGCATAAAATAGAGAAAGAGAAGATTAATGAATTGGGCTTACTATTTAAAAAGCTAGAAAAAGAACATATTAAAAACCCTCAAT
This sequence comes from Myrmecobius fasciatus, assembly GCA_023553655.1. Lineage (NCBI taxonomy): Eukaryota > Metazoa > Chordata > Mammalia > Dasyuromorphia > Myrmecobiidae > Myrmecobius > Myrmecobius fasciatus. Next base: position 20,147 of record JAJPUD010006615.1, on the reverse strand, counting down.
TAAACACCAAATTGGAAATTCTGAAAATAAAAGGTGAGATTAATAAAATTGAAAATAAGAAAACTATTGAATTAATAAATAAAACTAAGGGTTGGTTTTATGAAAAAAAAAACAAAATAGAGAAGCCTTTAGTTAATGTGAATAGAAAAAGGAAAGAGGAAAATTAAATTGTTAGTCTCAAAAATGATAAGGGAGAACTTTCCACCAATGAAGAGGAAATTAGAGCAATAATTAGGAGTTACTTTGCCCAACTTTATGCCAATAAATTTGATAATCTAAATGAAATGGAGGAATATCTACAAAAATATAGACTGCCTAGGTTAAGAGAAGATGAAATAAATTATTTAAATAGCCCCATTTTAGAAAAAGAAATAGAACAAGCTATTAATCAAGTTCCTAAGAAAAAAATCTCCAGGGCCAGATGGATTTACATGTGAATTCTACCAAACTTTCAAAGAACAATTAATTCCAATATTACGCAAACTATTTGAAAAAATAGGGAAAGAAGGTATACTACCAACTTCCTTCTATGATACAAATATGGTGCTGATAGCTAAACCAGGTAGGGTGAAAACAGAGAAAGAAAACTATAGACCCATTTCCGTAATGAATATGGATGCAAAAAATTTAAATAAGATATTAGCAATGAGATTACAGAAAGTCACCCCCAGGATAGTACACTATGACCAAGTAGGATTTACACCAGGAATGCAGAGCTGGTTCAATATTAGGAAAACTAGCAGCATAATCAAATATATTATTAACCAAACTAACAAAAATTATATAATTATCTCAATAGGTGCAGAAAAAGCATTCAATAAAACCCAACACCCATTCCTATCAAAAACACTAGAGAGTATAGGAATAAATGGGCTTTTTCTTAAAATGATTAGTAGCATCTACTTAAAACCATCAGCAAGCATCATATGTAATGGAGACAAACTAGAACCATTCCCAACAAGATCAGGAGTGAAACAAGGCTATGTCACTATTACTGTCACTATTACTATTCAGTATTATATTAGAAATGTTAGTTTTGGCAGTAATAGAAGAAAAAGAGATTAAAAGAATTAGAGTAAGTAAAGAGGAAACCAATATGATGGTATACTTAGAGAACCCTAGAGACTCAACTAAAAAACTACTAGAAACAATTCACAACTTTAGCAAAGGTGCAGGATACAAAATAAATCCACAGAAATCATCAGCATTTTTATATATTACCAACAAAGTTCAGCAGCAAGAGATACAAAAAGAAATTCCATTCAAAATAACTGTTGATAGTATAAAATATTTGGGAATCTATCTGCCAAGGAAAAGTCAGGAACTATACAAACTAAACTACAAAACACTCCACACAACTAAAGTCAGACCTAGTCAATTGGAAAAACATCAAGTGCTCATGGGTAGGCTGAGTGAATATAATAAAAATGACAATACTACCCAAACTAATTTACTTATTTAGTGCCATACCAATCAAACTCTCAAGAAATTATTTTACAGATCTAGAAGAAATAGTAGCAAAGTTCATTTGGAAGAAAAAAGGTCAAGAATTTCAAGGGAATTAATGAAAAAAAAAAGGCTGATGAAGGTGGCCTAGCTGTGCCAGATCTAAAACTATAGCAGCAGTCATCAAAACCATTTGGTACTAGCTAAGAAATAAAGTAGTTGATCAGTGGAATAGGATAGGATCATAGGACAAACTAGGCAATAACTATAGCAATTTAGTGTCTGATAAACCCAAAGACTCCAGCTTTTGGGATAAGTACTCACTATTCAACAAAAACTGCTAGGAAAATTGGAAACTAGTATGGAAGAAATTAGGGCTTGACCCACATCTAACACCACATACCAAGATAAGATCTAAATGGGTTCATGATTTAGATATAAAGAGTGATATTATAAGCAAATTAAAGGAACATAGGATAGTTTATCTCTCAGACCTGTGGAGATGGAATAAATTTATGTCCAAAGATGAATTGGAACTCTTAAGTGAACACCAAATAGATAATTTTGACTATATTAAGTTAAAAAGTTTTTGTACAAACAAAACTACTGCAGACAAGATTAGGAGGAAAGCAATAAATTGGGAAATCATCTTTATATTTAAGGGTTCTGATAAAGGCCTCATTTCTAAAATATATAGAGAATTATCTCATATTCATAAGAATTCAAGCCACTCTCCAATCGATAAATGGTCAAAGGATATGAAAAGACAATTTTCAGATGATGAAATTAAAACTATTTGTAGTCATATGAAAAGGTGCTCCAAATCTCTATTGATCAGAGAAATGCAAATTAAGACAACTCTGAGGTACCACTACACACCTGTCAGATTGGCTAAAATAACAGGAAAAGATAATGACGAATATTGGAGGGGATGTGGGAAAACTGGGACACTGATACATTGTTGATGCAACTGTGAACGGATCCAATCATTCTGGAGAGCAATTTGGAACTATGCTCAAAAAGTTATCAAACTGTGCATACCCTTTGACCCAGCAGTGTTTCTATTGGGCTTCTATCCCAAAGAAATCTTAAAGAAATGAAAGGGCCCTACATGTGCAAAAATGTTTGTGGCAGCCCTTTTTGTAATGGCTAGAAACAGGAAACTGAATGGATGCCCATCAATTGGAGAATGGCTGAATAAACTATGGTATATGAATATCATGGAATATTATTGTTCTGTAAGAAACGACCAGCAGGATGATTTCATAGAGGCCTGGAGAGACTTGCATGAACTGATGCTGAGCGAAATGAGCAGAACCAGGAGATCAATATACACAGCAACAACAATACTAGATCAATTCTGATGGACGTGGCTCTCTTCAACAATGAAATGTTTCAAATCAGTTCCAATTGTTCAGTGAAGAAAGCCATATACACCCAGAGAGAGGGATATAAAATGTGGATCACAACATAACATTTCCATGCTCTCTATTGATGTTTGCTTGCATTGTGTTTCCTTTCTCAGATTTTTTTTTGTAGATACGATTTTTCTTGCACAACAATGATAAGTGTGGAAATATGTATACTTATATTTGATTTGTCAAGTATTTTAACATAATTAACATGTAGTGGATTTCCTGCCTTTAGGGGAGGGGTGGTGACTTGGGGGGAAAATTTGTAAAGGAAAGCTTTGTAAGGGTCAATGTTGAAGAATTACCCATACATATGTTCTGCAAATAAAAAGCTTTAATAAAAAAAGAAAGAAAAAAGAAAAGTAAATGACCTAATACTAAAGAATGAGCGGATAAAAGAACAAATCATAGAAGCAATCAATAATTTTTGAAAGATAATAGCGGCAATGAGACAACACATTATAATTTGTGGGATATAATCAAAACATTATTTTTCTTAATTTTTTTAATTAAAGTTTTTTATTTTCAAAATGCATACATAGATAATTTTCAGTAATCACTCTTACAAAACCTTGTGTTCTCATTTTTTCCTATCCTCCTTCTCCCCCCCTTCCCCTAGATGACAAGTGATCCAATATACATTAAACAAGTGCAATTCTTCTATACATATTCCCACAAATATCATGCTACAGAAGAAAAATCAGATCGTAAAGGAAAAAAACTGAGAAAGAAAACAAAATGCAAGCAAACAATAACAAAAAGAGTGAAAATACTATATTATGGTCCACATTCAGTTTCCATTGTCCTCTCTGTAAATGCAGATGACTTTTTTTTTTATCACAATGCCATTGGAACTGGTCTGAATCATCTCATTGTTGATGAGAACCATGTCCATCAGAATTGATTATCCTATAATCTTGCTGTTATGGTATATAATGTTCTCCAATTCTGCTCATTTCACTTAGCATCAATTCATGTAAGCCTCTCCAGACCTCTCTGAAATCATCCTGCTGAACAATAATATTCCATAATATTCATATACCATAACTTATTCAGCCATTCTCCAACTGATGGGCAGGCACTCAGTTTCCAATTACTTGGCACAACAAAAAGGGCTGCCACAAACATTTTTGCACATGTGGTTTTCTATCTCTCCTTTATAATTTCTTTAGGATACAAGCACAGTAGAAACACTGCTGGACCAAATGGTATGCACAGTGCCAAACCATTATTGATATAAATTCTTACATCAGTAAAAGAGGAAGAACAGATCAATGAATTGGGCATGCAGCTAAAACAAAAACAACTAGAAAAATAACAAATTAAAAGTGTCCAATTAAACACTTAAATAGAAATCCTGAAAATCTAAGGAAGTTTTAATAAATTTGAAAGTTTAAAAAAAATTAAGTTACAAATAAAAGTAGGAGTTGGTTTTATGAAAAAAACCCAATAAAAATAGGTAATCTATTAGTTAATTTGGCTAAAAATATAAAGAAAATAAAATTACCAGCATCAAAAGAGAAAAAGAGTGCATATACAAACAATGAACATGAAATTAAAGCTATTATTAGGAGCTATTGTGCCCATTTATATGCCAACAAAACTGGCAATCTAAATGAAATGGATGGAAATTTACAAATATATAAATCACACAGATTAACAGAAAAAGAAATAGAATACTTAAGTAACCCTGTTTTAGAAAGAAGAAATTGAACAAGTCATAAATGTACTCTCTAAGAAAAGATCCTCAGGACCAGATGGATTCGCAAGTAAACTCTGCCAAACATTTAAATTACATTGAATTCCAATGTTATATAAATTATTTGAAAAAATGCATAAAGAAGGAATGCTATTAAAGTCCTTCTGTGACATAAATATGATTTTGAGACCCAAACTTGGGAGATCAAAAATGGAAAAAAGAAAATTATAAATCAATTTTCCTAATAAATATTGAAGAAAAAAAATGAAAATAGAACGTTAACAAGTTGACTAAAGAAATACATCAGAAAATTCATGCACTATGACCAGTGGAATTTATATCAGGAAGGTAGGACTGGTTCAACTTTAGTAAAATTATAAGCAAAATCGATCATATCCATAACAAAAGTAACGAGAACTATATGGTTATATCAACAGAGGCAGAAAAAACTTTTGAAAAATGCAATACCCATTCTTATTAAAACACTAGACAACATAGGAAGAAATTGAATTTTATCTTAAAATTTTAAATTATATCTGTTTAAAACTGAAAGCAAACATTATCTGTAATGGGGATAAAATAGAAACCATCCCATTTAGATCAGGGTGGAATGATGATTTCCACTATTATTCAATATTGTACCAGAATTTCTAGATATGGCAGTAGGCAAAGAAAAAAGAAACTGAAGAAATAAGAATAAGAAACAGAGAAGCAAAACTATTACTCTTTGCATATGATATAATGGTATCTTAGATGGACTTTATCTATCTATCTATCTATCTATCTATCTATCTATCTATCTATCTATCTATCTATCTATCTATTTATCTATCTATCTATCTATCTATCTATCTATCTATCTATCTATCTATCTATCTAATGGACTTAGAGAACCTGAGAGAATCAAGTAGAAAATTAGGTAAGATGATTAACAATTTTTAGTAAAGTTAAAAAATATAAAATAAATCCATATAAATTATCATCATTTCTATATATTACCAACAAAACTCAGCAAGAGAAGGTAGAGAAATTCCATTTTAAAATGAGTGCAAGCATTATAAAATACTTGCAGGCCAAAAATGTATATAAACACAATTACAACATACTTTTCACACAAATAAAGACAGATTTAAATAATTAGAGAAATATTTATTGCTCATAGCAATATACATGAGCCAATATAATTAAACATGACAATACCATCTCAATTAATTTATTTATTCAGTACCATACCAATCAAACTACCAAAGAATAATTTCATAAAGCTAAAAAAATAATAAAATTTGGAAGAACAAAAGGTTAAGACTATCAAGGGAATCAATGAAAAAAAAAATGTGAGGGAAAGCTAACTAATAATACCACACTTTCAAGCCATATTTGTAGATGTGCAATCATACCAGTCATTTGTCACTCTCTGGATCCCACACTCTGGATCTTGGCAAAGAGTCTGAAGTGATTTTCCATTTACTTCTCCAGCTCATTTTATAGTTGAAGAATAGATGCAAATGGGGTTAAGTGACTTGACTAGGGTCACATGGCCATTAAGTATCTAAGGCCAGATTTGAACTCAGGAAAATTAGGTTTCCTGACTCCAGGTCTGACACTTCTGGCACTCACTCTAGTTACTCTCAAATTGTATTTTAAAGCAGACATCATGAAAATGATCTGCAACTGACTGGCTAAAAAACAGAGTGGGGGATTAGTGGAATAGAATAGGTAAACAATAAGCAGAAATAAATCATTACAATAACCTAGTGTTTGATAAACCCAAAGATCCTAGTTATGGGGGCAAGAACTTACTATTCAAAAAAACTACTAGGAAAACTAGAGAATAGTATGGTAGAAACTATGCATAGGCCAACAAATCACACAACACATTAAGATAAAGTCAAAATTGTTACCTGACTTAGACACAAAAGGTGACATTATAAATACATTGGGCATGAATAGAAAAAATTATCTGTCAGAGGTATGGATAAGAAAAGAGTTTATGATGAAAAACAAGATAGAGATTATCACAGGAAGTAAAATGTAAAAAAGTAAAATTTTGATTATATGAAATTAAAAACTTTGAATAAAAAATGTAACTTAAATAAGAATAAAAGTAGAAAATTGGAGAAAACTATAGCAAGTTTTTCTGATTTTCTGATCTCATTTCTTATATATACAGGGAAGTGAACCAAATATATAAAAATTAAAGCAATTTCTTAACTGATAAATGGTCAAAGGACATAAACAAGCAGTTTTCAGAAGAAGGCATCAATACTAAATTACATGAAAAAATGCTTTAAATCATTCTTGATTAGAGAAATACAAATGAACACAACTGTGTTATACCATATCAAAACTATCACATTGACTTACATGAGAGAAAAGGAAAAATAGCAAATGCTGTAGGAAATATAGAAAAATTGAGACACAGATGCACTATTGGTGGAGTTGTGAACTGATCCACCCACAGTCTAGAGAATAATTTGGAATCATGCTCCAAAGGTGATAAAACTGTACATACCCTTTGACCCAATAATACCACTACCAAGTCTGTACCCCAAAGAGATAAAAGAAAAAGTATACAATATATATATATAGCATATGTATATATATATCCACATACACATGTATATATGTATATATGTATGTATGTATATACACAAATATTTATAGCAGGTTTTTCAGGGTGGAAAACAATTGGAAATTGAGGGGATGCCCATCAGTTGAGGAATGGCTTGACAAGTTGTGGTATATGATTGTAATAAAATACTATTGTGCTATATGAAATGATGAAGCAGATAGTTCTCCCCCCCCCAAAACAAAACAAAACAAAACAAACAAACAAACCTGGGAAGATTTATATGAACTGATGCACTGAAGTGAGAAGAACCAAGAGAATATTGTATACAGTAACACCAATATTGTAACAATGATGATTTGCAAAAGATTTAGCTATTCCCATCAATACTATGATTCATGATAATTTCAAAGGATTCATGAAATGTGTCTTGCTGTCCACCAATGAAAAATGCTATTCACCTCTGGAGAAAGAACTGATGAACTCTGAGTGCAAAATGAAATAGTTAAAAAATTTTTTTCTACTTTTTTTTCCTTTTTTAAATAACATAAATAATTTGGAAATGCTTTGCATGATTTCATATGCAACAGAGATACTGCATTTCTTGCCTTTTCAAATTGTGGGGGAAGGGCTTGAAGGAGATAATTTGGAAATAAAAAAAATGTTTTTAAATCAGAGCCAAGATTTGAACTATAGCATTTTGACTCTAAATCTGTGTGTGTGTGTGTGTGTGTGTGTGTGTTTCTTTAAGAGCATGTCTTCTTTTACATAGATCTTTTATTGGAAGCATCAAGAAGAAATGTTCTTATACTACACAGAAATAAAATGAGACAAAATATTGTATACAATAGTGATTATTGGGCATGTCCAGTGAGATAGAAAGATATTGACGGGTGGATGAATAATTGGATGAATGGACTGGAGATAGATATTGATAGGTAGATAAAAATGAATCTATAGTTACATTGATATGGATGGATAAATGGATAAATTTGTAGATAATAAATTAGATAGACAAATAAATAGATGAAACATTAAGTGCTTCCTATGCTCAATACTGGGAATATAAATACAAGTAAGCAAAATATACCCTAACCCCAGACAGGATATACCTTATTAGAGGGAGAACACACATACAAGGGAGTATTAAAAATGGGATTAAGGGGAAATCTTCCTAGGCAAATAGTGAAGATATAGCTGGGAAGGGTTGTGGAAACACAGATCCTAGCTAAATAAGGGGAAAGCTCATCTATCAAAGCCAGGGAATCCAGGGGCAGAACTCAAGTTTCAATATTGGGAAACTTCCTTCACCATTGGCTCCAATTTCCAAAATAAACCGAAAAGGCTGGATCAGATGATCTCTGGGAAGTTTCTTTTTAAATCAGAGATAAAGAAGACAGCTTCAGATTTACACTCTCATACAGAAGTTGAGCCTGAGCCTGAGTTAATTTTCATCAAGGACTAACTACAAGAACCACAGGAAGGTAATTTGTTCCTACTTTGGGAACAGAATAGTTTTAGGGGAAAAGGAGGGAAATCCCCTGAGCATCATTTGGAGAGAGTAACTAAGGCCATTCATTCACTTCATATACATAAATCCAAATCCAATAAACATTTATTAAGTACCTACTATGCACCAAGCATTGTGCTACTTGTTGGGTAGCACAATAATTAATAAAAAAGAAAGACAGGACCTGTTCTCAAGCAGCCTAAAATCTAACTTTGAAGATGACACACAATAGGTAGTAGGAAAGGATCATGGGAAGACCAAAAGATGCCTTGTTCCATAGAGTTGGAAAAAAGATAAAAGCAGCCGACACCTAGCGAGGTGAGCCAAAAAGTCCAATTTTGCTCTCTATAAAGGAAGGCAAGGGGAAGTTAGTACTCCATTTCTAATCTATGGACAAGTCACAAAGAAAATGAGTAGGAAAGTCAATTTTAGAATGATGAATATTGATGACATATGAGTTTTGATGACCTATATTTTCAAAAATGTTTTCTTACTCACCATTTCACTTAATTTTCATGACAGTCAAGAGAGTCATTATTATTTCTCTTTAATAGCTGAAGACACTAAGCTCCTAAGAAATGACTTGGATGAGATTGTGTTATTGTTGTTCAATCATGCTCTACTTTTTGTGACCCCATTTGGGGTTTTCTTGGCCAAGATAATGGAATGGTTTGTCACTTCCTTCTTTGGCTCATTTGATGAGGAAACGGAGGCAAATGAGATTCAATGACTTGCCCAGAATCACAGAGCTACTAAGTGTCAAGGTCAGATTTAAACTCAAGAAGTTATCTTCCTGATTCTGGGCCTAGAGCTCCATCCACTCTGCTACCTAGCTCTCCAGATGAAATCACCATAGTAACTTAATGGGAGAAGAAGGTGTGGAACTTGGACCACACAAATAGCACCACAAATTCCTGACTTATCAATTCCTATCTTTCAACTTCTTGACATCTTCTCAGGACTCAGGTGGGAATATACAAAAAAGGAAAATTTATGGGCCAGGGACAGAAGGACATTCCTTAGCCATAGTTCACCTTGAGTATCCTTAGATTAAAGTAAGTAAACCTTACTTGTGTGGCCTTATTATCCACTATTTAACCTATTTGTCTTGGGTCAATAGCTTTTTTTTGGCTGGGTTCACAGGGTAATGAGATCAATTAGCAAATTTAGCTTCCATTTCCAATTTCATCTAATTCAGCAAATATTTACTGAGCATTTATGTGCAATAATTTGGCAAACAGATACAAATATGTGAAAATAATAGGCCTTATATTTAAGAATTTTGAAATAATGAGAAAATGTCTCCTTTATATTGAAGAAGTCTATGCGAATTACCGTGACAGGAGAGTAGTCCAAAGGAGAGATATAGCTAGGAGTGTACTGGTATATGTTTAACAACTGGACCCCCTGCCCCCCCCAAAAAAAGATTTAGACATTATTTAAGTTTAACCTTCATTATTGATATCTTCTTCCTCATTTTCTTAAGCTGGATAATCAACAAAACAATAAACCAAACCCTGAGATGTAGTATTTCCCAATGCAAAAGTATAAATTCTTACTTATTCAATGTGATACTAATCAAACTACAAAAGAATTATTTTATAGAACAAGAAAAAATAATAACAAAACTCAACTGGAAGAACAAAATGATTAATGTTAAGAAAGGCAGCCTAGCAGTACCATATTTCAAACCATATTACAAAGTAGTAATCATGAAAATAATCTGGTACTGGATAAAAAATAAAATGGTAGATCAATGGAATAGATTGGATACACAACATTCCATAGGAAATCACCATGCAAGCTAATTTTTTTAAATAAATACAAAGAATAGGGGCAGCTAGTTGGTGCAGTGGATAGAGCACCAGTCCTGAAGTCAGAAGGACCTGTGTTCAAATCTGACCTCAGTAACTTAGTACTTCCTGGGTGTGTGACCCTCGGCAAGTCACTTAACTCCAATTACCTCAGCAAATAAATAAATCCAAAAAATATTTTGGGGTAAGAACTCACTATTTGGCAAAAAATGCTGGGAAAACTAGAAATCAGTCTGACAGAAACTGGGCAAAAACCACTATCATGTACCAAGATAAGATAAAAATGGATAAATATTTTAGACATACAGTTTAATAACATAAGTAAATGAAGGCAGCATGGGAAAATGTTCTTGTCAAATCCAAGGATAAAGGAAGATATTTTGATTTTGTGAAATTAGAAAGGTTTTGTACAAACAAAATTAATACAGATAAAATTAGAGGGAAAAGAGGAAATTGAGAAAAATATTATAGCAAGTTTCTCTGATAAAGGCCTCATTTCTCAGATGTATAGGGAACTCAGGAAAATTTATAAAATTATTAGCCATTTCCCAATTGATAAATAGCCAAAGAATATGAAAGTTTTCAGAAGAAGAAATCAGTTACACAAAAATGCTATAAATCACTATTGATTAGAGAAATACAAATTTAAAAAACTTGGAGATGCCACCTCTAACTTATCAGATTCATATGCACACACAAACACATGACAGAAAAAAAGGCTGGAGGGGATGTGCTCTAATGCTATGCTGGTGGATCTGTGAATTAGTCGAAACTATTCTAGAAAACAATTTGGAACTATGTCCAAAAGCATATAAAACTCAGTAATACCATGATGGAATCTATATAGCAAAAAGATCAAAGAAAAGGGGGAAAATACCTTTTTTTTTAATTTACAGAATAACATCATTATATATTTAAAAGCAATAAGCAAATTGTACATAATAGATTTGCAGTTTCACATATTTTTTCTAGTTTTCAATATTCATTTTTATAAGATATTGATTTCCAAACTTTTCTTGTACTTTTCTTTCGAACTACAGAAAGCAATCTGATATGGTTATACATACAGAATAATATTAAACATATTTCTACATTAATTGTATTGTGAAAGAAGAATCAGAAAAAAAGGGGGAGGAAAGTATGAGAAAGAATCCCCCCCCCCCAAAAAAAAGTGAAAATAATATGTTTTGATCTGCATTCGGACTCCATTATTCTTTCTCTGGATATGGATAGCAATGTACATCATGAGTTTTTTGAAATTGCCTTGGATCATTGTATTGCTGAGAAGAGCTAAGTCTATCACAATTAGTTGTCACGCCATCTTGTGTTACTGTGTGCAGTGTTCTCCTGGTTCTGTTCACTTCACTCAGCATCAATTCATATAATTCCTTCCAGGTGTTTCTGAAATCTGAAAAAAGCTATGTAACAAAAATATTTGTAGCAGCTCTTTTTGTGATGGCAAAGAATTGGAAATTGGGGAATCCCCATCAATTGGGTCATGGCTAAACAAGTGGTGATATATAATCATGCTGGAATACTATTGTGCTATTAAAAATAATGCTTTCAAAAAAACTTGGGAAGACTTATATGAGCTGATACAAAGTGAAGTGAACAGAACCCAGGAGAACTTAGTAACAGCAATATTGTAATGATGATCAAATGTGAAAGGCTTTGATCAAAACAGTGATCCAAGACAATTCCAAAGGACCCATTGTGAAAAATATTATTTATCTCAAGAAAAATTATTCCAATAGACTTCTGATGGAAAGAACCATCCACATTCAGAGAGAGAATTTTGAGACTGAATATGAATCAAAGCATAATATTCTCACCTTTTTTTGTTGTTTGTTTGCTTTTTCTTTGTTTTTTCCCTTTTGATCTGATTTTTCTTACATATCATGACAAATATGGAAAAATATTTAGAAGAATTGCACATGTTTAATCTATATTGGATTGTTTATTGTTAGGACAGGGGGAGGGGAAGGAAGAAAACACTTAGAACACAAGGTTTTGCAAAGGTGAATGTTGTAGGGACAGCTAGATGCTGCAGTGGATAGAGCAATGGTCCTAAAATCAGGAAAATCCTGAGTTCAAATTCAGCCTCAGACACTTTACACTTTCTAGCTGTGTGACCTTGGGCAAGTCACTTCACTCTAATTCTCTCTCTCTCTCTCTCTCTCTCTCTCTCTCTCTCTTTTTCTCTCTCTCTCTCTGTCTCTGTCTCACACACACACACACACACACACACACACACACACACACACAAGGTGAATGTCAAAAACTATATTTGCATGAATTTGGAAAAATAAAATACTACTTTTTAAAAAATAGAATACTACTTTTTAAAAAATAGAACCAGAAAAGAAAAAAAGAACCCAACCATGGAAATTTAGGGAAGATTGGTTTTCATCAGCAGAGGAAGTCAGTTAAGTAAAAAAAAAGCCTCTTCTACCCAAAAAGTAATATTAAATGGTTACCTATCCAGAGAGAATTTATAGAAAAACTCAGAAAAGACTTTAAAAACTAAGTGAGAGAGATTGAGGAAAACAAAAATAAAAAAAATTTAAAAAGAACCATCCAAGAAAAACAAAAAGATTATGGGGAGAAAAAGTTAACCAACTAGAAAAGGAGATACAGTCTTAAATAATTCATAATTTAATAATAATTTGAATTAATAATTTAAAGAATTATTTTCTTTGAAAATTAGAATTGAGTTAGGGGAAACCAATGAAAGCATAAGAGATTAAGGAATAACAAAATAAAATATAGAGAATGAAAAAGAATAGAATGTGAAATATCTTATAAGAAAAACAATAGAGAGCTGAAGAACACATCAAGAAGAGAAAATATAAGAATAATTGGACCACCTGAAAGATGTGATTAACAAAAGAACTTTGACATAATAATGCAAGAAATAATCCAAGAAAATTGTCCTAGAGTGATAGAACATGAGAGGAAAGTAGAAATAGAAAAAAAATCACCAACCACTATCTCAGAGAGATCCTTTGTGGAAAACACATAGAAATATTATTATAATATTATTGCCAAATTTTGAAAACCTCAGATCAAAGAGAAAATTTTGCAAAAAACAAGAAACAAGTCAAATATGCTGGAGCTCAATTAGAATTGTACAGGATTTATCAGTAGCCACAATAAAAGACCACAGATTCTAGAATAATATATATTGGCAATCAAAAGAATTAGGCCAGCAACCAAAAAATATTATAACCACCAAATTATCCATAATATTGAAGAAAAAAAAGTGGACATTCAACAATCTTACAGATTTTCAGGACTTTGTCTCAACCAAACCTGAACTTAATAGAAAATTAAAAGTATAAGATCCAATATCAAAGACTAATTTCAAGTAACTTAACATTTTTTACATGGAAATGTATACCCTATGTTTCAGATTGACAAATATAATTGGATAGCTCAAAAGAAAGATTGGGACAGAGTTGAGTATGAACTGACTCTAAAAAGCAAAACTATTTAGGAAAAAGTTAAAATAGTAATTATGTCATACAAATAAGGTGCAGAGGAAGAATAGAGACAGAAGCCTTAGAGAGGGGAGAAAGGTTCTTTCTGATAAGCTACTCACATTGGGAGTGGGTTAAATAGGCAATGTTACATTATATCATGAAGGTATAGCACCCTCCAAAACCTATAAAGAAATAAGGGAGAAAGGAATTTAAAAAGATGGTATAGAAGGGTGCCTAGAGTTATGGTAATGGGATAAGGTGTGCAGATTAATGGGGAAAAGATAAAGGAGGGAAGGTAACATAAGATAAGGTGGGGTGCAGAAGGGTATTTAGATTAACAAAAGTCTGGTGTATAGATTAATGAGAATGGGATAAAGAGGGAAGGAAAGAGAGAAGAGGTGGGATCTATGGGTGGAGTGAAGTGAAGTAACAGCAATTACAAGTTAAGGTGCAGAATTAAAGTAGAAGAATTTGCAGGGATAGTAAATAAGATATACACAAACAAGGATCAGGAGTAGAATTTATTAGAAAAAAAGTAAGGCTAATAATCCTTGAGCTTGGATAAAGTCAAACTTAAAGACTTAAGAGAGAAATCTACATTACAAGTCAGTCATATTAATATTGTTTTAGATGCATATTAATATATGGGTAAATGCATAGTATACATATATATGTATCTGAGTATATGTGGATATATATGTATATAGGTATATGTAGGTACATGTGTAAATATATGTATATTTGTTTGTATATATATATATTGCATATATATATACATGTATATGTATAAATATATCTGTGCTTAACTAGTCTGTTTGGAGAAGTAGACAGGGGACGAAGGGGAAAAAAGAATAATGTAAAAAGTATACATCAGAGAAAAAAGAATAACCTACAAGAAAATAAAAGAAAAATAGATATTCATAAATACAATATTTTCTGTTATTATATATGCTTTCTTGAAATGGAAATTTATTGTTTTATATTTTGAATCTTCTCTGGTGTTCTGCTGAGTACATGTCAAAGTTGTTTTTTTTCTTTTCTGTTTTTTTTTCTATTCTGTTTTTTCTTATTTTGTATTTAGTTCAATAAATAAATAAATAGCAAGATAAGTTAAGGAACAAAGTAGAAGAGTTTGCAAGGATGGGAAATAAGATATACACAAACACTATTAACAAGGATCAAGAATAGAATTTATTAGAAAAAATAGGGCTCATAATCATTGATCTAAAGTCAAACAAAGATTTAATCAAAAGAGAAATCTACATTATATATTTAATTTTTTTTTGCATGCAATTGGGAAAAATATAATGAAATAAATAAAAGTATTTTTTTTTTAAAGAAAAATTAATACCTGGTTCTCCCAAGTCAGTTAGGATGAGTTCCTAAGGGGGCAGCTAGGTGGTGCAGTGGATAGAGCACTAGCCCTGAAGTCAGGAGGATCTGAGTTCAAATCTGATTTCAGACATTTAATACTTCCTAGCTGTGTGACCCTGGGCAAGTCACTTAACCCCAATTGCCTCAGCCCCCCCCCCCCCTTAAAAAAAGAAAAGAGTTAAGCAAGAACTAGTTCTTGCACATCCCTGGGGACAGGCAAAGTACAATCAGAAGAAAAAGTGATGCATCCCTTTCATTTGGAGAAGTCAGTGAAGGTTTCTTGAAGGAGTTAATCTCTATACTAGGGTTTGAAAGAAGGAAAAATTCAATCAATAAATTTATACTTTAAGATTAATAAATAGCTAAACTTGGCTTGCCAATTGTCTTGACTTGGTCTTATCATGGACTCTGTGGACTCTGGAGGAGTGAGGTTGTGACTTTGTACAACTCTGCTTCATTTAAATCCAATTGACTTGCCAATCAATGGTCCAAATGTCATTGATCCTCTTCCAGAAGGAAGGACAAACCAACAATAAATATCTAGCATATGTACACTTGTTAAGGTTTACAAAGTACTTTAAGTTAACTCATTTGATTCTCAAAACAAATCATTGAGGTAGATACCATTGTTATCTCATTTTTACAAATGGCAAAGCTAAGCAGGATTTGAATACAAGTCTTCCTGATTCCAAATATTATAACCATTCTAACCAAACCACTACTAGCTGGCAACAATTGCAAGGCAGTAGCATAAAAGAAGACTAAAATGGTAGTTGGGAACAAGATTGTGGAGGGCCTTGAAAGCCAAGATTAGATTAATTTATTACTTTATTGGATTAATAATTAATTTATATTTCATTTTGCAGTCAATTAGAATTCACTGATAGTTATGATTAAATCAGTGAATTTGGAAAAATATTTAGGCAGTGGTGCTAAGGACTGGTTGGAGGAGAACTAAGGTAGAAGGAAATCCTGCACCCAACAATGGGACTGGATTCTGTCTACTTAGGGAAGGAACTATTCTAGGAAATCAAATTCATCAAGATCTGTTCCAACTCCTAAATTTAGTGATTCTATGACTAGAGTTAAACAAAGGTGGTCCCTACCTCCTGAGTATTTTCTTTCTATGGCCTTATTTTGAATTATTCTTTTCTTTCCACATTTTCTCTGTGAGAATTGAGAGAGTATTGAAGAAAAATTCCATTACTCCCCAAAGACTTAATTCTAATAGCCTAAGCAACTTTTCCCAACTACCTCTTCCCTGTCCTTAGTTTTTTCTCCTTTGACTCCAGGGCTCTCATTCCCATTTTCTTTTCCTCAAGTGTCTGTGCCACTGTCCTTCTGGACAGAGCACATCATCAGGAATGACAGAGGAAGATCTCTAACCTCAACAAGTGTCAGCATCATTTCCCAAATATCACCTAACACAGCACTGTCCAGTCTAGCCAAGCAGAGGAACTAGAATTCCCCAATTATGTTAACAGAAGTCTAATTTATTTTATATTTGTTAGAACAAAAGGATCTCTACATTATTCATTCATGGATTAGTGGTGATATGATTTTAAATCTCTGAATGGGCATAATATTACTCAATCAGAACGGTAATGAAATTGCACTTGATAATGTTTTCCCATTTGCTCAGAGGGCAGAAATCTCTATAAGCAGCCCCATAAGACCTTAGGTGGACTTCTGCACTGAGAATTATCTCTATATATACTAAAGAAATATCACTATGTTATCAAGAGAGAAATCTGTTTTTAGCATGTAAAAGGTCATAGGATCAGATCTGGAGCTGCAAGGGACCTACCTACCTTATAAGTCGTCTGATCCAACCCTTTCATTTTGAACATGAGGAAACTGAGTCCCTAAAGGTAAGTTAGTGACTTGCTTAAGGTAACACAACTATTAAGTTGCACAACTAAGATTCTAACCCAGAACCTCTAACACCCAAATCCATTATTCTTTCCTCCAGGTCTGAGTTAAGGGTTTGCATGTACTGGTGGCAACTTCTGAAATTCTAAAGGGAAGCTAGCAGATAATTCCACTGAGGGCAGATGAAGCTTGGAAACAGGAAATTGCTTCTCCTGAGTCAGGCCCTTCTGTTCATCTCACTCAGAGGAATCTCTGATTAATCTAAGAAAGATAGCACACAGATCCACCCAGAATCAAGAAACCTTGGTGAAGACAAATAAACATGTGCCAAACAAATTGTCTCTCTGGAAGATCTGACAGAAGCAGTCTCTTTGAACCAGGTTTGCCAAAAGAAGAGGAAAAAAGAAATCCCAGAAGTAGGTTTCTCTGAGCTGTGGTGGTATATTCACAAGGAAAGTATAGATGAATCCAATGAAGCTGAGACCAGTCACGGTCCTTCATACAGAAGAACTCCAGCAGAGAAATGAGAACTGATTCACAATACCCCTTGACTCCTTTGCTGGAACACTGTCCACAGAGTGAAGATGCTATTCCATATAGTGTAAATTCAATAAACATTCAATCAAAAAAATTAATCAAATTCAATAAACATTCAATCAAAAAACATTAACCAAATTCAATAAATATTAACCCCTTACTATGCTCAGGATACCACTTTCAACATAGATAATTCAAAGGTAAATAAAGACCTTGCTTTGGGAGAATTTGCAATGTAATGGAGGTGAGGAGAGGGAAAGAAGAAATGAAGTAAGAAAGCGTTTATTAAATACTTACTATATGCAAAATATTATGCTAAGTTCTCAGATACAAGTAGCAAAATAAGACAATCTTTGTCTTAAAGAAGCTTATGTTCTTATAGAGGAGCAAAATCGTATGGAAGCTTTCAGCTGCAAATTAGATGGAAAAGTTCCATGATCCCTAGGGACTACAGAAAGAGACCAGCAAAGCAAATGTTAATGCCACTTCTTTAATGTAATTTGGAAGGGAGAAGGACATATGATTTTAATAAAAGAAGAATGGGATAAGTACAAAGAAGAGGTCTAGGCAAAGTGCTATAAGAAGTTTATGGAGGGAGGGCTTTCACCTGCAAGGTAGATTTAATGGAAGGAACTGATTTAAAGGAAGGGATTATGTTTTTAGGATTCTTCCATAGCTGTAAATAGTTTTAGCTAAATGTTAAATATATTTGCTTGGGCAAGACTTTTAATTTCAGTTGATTAAAGAGGACAAGAATAGTCCATCCAAGGCATGGGAGATAGATGGACAAAGGTGCTGAGACAAGACAGGAAAGGACAAGAATGGTGGCTAAATAAAAGGTTAGTTGTTTGTCTGAAACAATCCATGAATGAAGATAGTATGAAATAAGATATAGAGCTGGGCTGCAACAAAGAGGCTATCTAATGCAAATTGCTCATTTTTACCTAGGAAGGTAAGGGACTTACTCATGGCCACAGAGGTAATAATATTCAGTGGTAGAATCTGTATCCAGATCTTCTAACCCTAGAGTGTTCTTACCATATGGGACCAAATTACAGAGATCTTGAATGTCAAGATCAGGATTATATATTATATTCACAAAACAATGGAGAACCATTAAAACTTTTTGAATGTGACCAGAGTATAGTATTAGGAAGACTATGTTATATATTATATAATGTTAGGAAGTAGCCCTCTTGAGGTGAGAAATAGATTGGGGAGCGTAGATTGACGAAAATGAACTGGGGAAGACAATTTAAGAGGCTACTGCACTAATTTTTGTAGGAAGTGATAAAGACCTGAACGAAGTATACAAGAGAATGGGCCAAATACTTCAGATTTTGGAAAAAAAATTAACAACTGATTAAATTTGCAGGATGAAAGACAAGGAAGAGTCCAAGATAATTCCGATATCACTAGTGCATTTCTTTTGGAGGATTGTGAAACTATTTACAAAAACTGAGATGTTAATGGTAGACATAGGTTTAAGTGAAAAGATGACAAGTTCCAGTTTAGATATGTTGAGTTTGTGGTGCTGATCAGATAGCCATGAGATCCAACCAGGGGTTAGAAACACAGTCAGAGGTCTGGTATGATATGGGGATGGTTTACTGAGGTAGTAATTGAAGCCATGAGCATGGACAATCATCTTGACATTCCTGTGAAATCTCAGATAAAGTCTGCCCTGGGGATCTGTCCAAAGTTTCCTTTCCCCAAATCAGTGCTTCTTAAACTTTTTCCACTGGCGAACTCTTTTTCCCAGAGAAATTTTTATGTGAGTTTGAGTATAGAGGCATATAAAATAAGTATACAAATCAAACATTTACAGATAATAGATTATAAAGAAATTTATTTTAAAGCAATTGTTTGGTATACATATAATCTTACCATTTATTAAAAATGAAAACTGATTTGCATATTAATAAGAAGAATGTGCTTGTTTATTTTTACATAAAATATTAAATCTTGGTAGAATATTTAATACTGCAGGATGCAGAGCATTAAGAAACTTTTACTGTTGTCAAATTTTTTGCCACCCTATAGTCAGTTATGCACCTCTGGATGGGGTCATGAGTCACAGTTTAAGAAGTTTTGCCCTAGATGAATAGGTGGAGGAAGATTGCATGAGTTTTTTCTTGGAAATCCCTGCTAAGGTATGGGACCCTGCTGAGAGGGAGTACAGAGGCCACCTCGACCTTTGGTGCATAATAAGTTTTCTGCCATGTTGCAGAAATGCCCTTGTTGAGCAAGGAGCAATGATTTGGGACCAAAGGAGGGTTTTCTGTCTGAGGGTCACAGCATAATTGCTAGTAAGCTGGGGTGTCTTAGTTGTTAGAATTGCTGGATTGGCTCTCCTCCCATAGGCAGATACCATAACATATGCAAAGCCCACAACCTGCTTCTCTGGTGATTGGGGATTGCCTATTGTTCAT
>JAJPUD010006614.1:53520-123970 GCA_023553655.1 Myrmecobius fasciatus | reverse complement strand
TTCTCTTATTGCTAAAGCTAACATTTCTAATACAATATGAAATAGTATGGTGACAGTGGGCAGCCTTGTTTCACTCCTGATCTTATTGGGAATGGTTTTAGTTTGTCTCCATTACATATGATGCCAGCTGATGATTTTAAAGAGATGCTACTGATCATTTTAAGGAAAAGCCCATTTATTCCTATACTGTCTTGTGTTTTTAATAGGAAAGGGTGTTGGATTTTATCAAATGTTTTTTCTGCATCTATTGAGATAATCATATGGTTTTTGTTAGTTTGGCTATTAATATAATTAATTATGCTGATAGTTTTCCTAATATTGAACAAGCCCTGCATCCCTGGTCTAAATCCTACTTGGTCATAGTGTACTATCCTGGGGATGACTTTCTGTAATCTCATTGATAATATCTTATTTAAAATTTTTTGCATCAATATTCATTAGGGAAATTGGTCTATAGTTTTCTTTCAATGTTTTTACCCTACGTGGTTTAGCTATCAGCACCATATCGGTCTCATAGAAGGAATTTGGTAGAATACCTTCTGTCCCTATTTTCTCAAATAGTTTGTATAGTATTGGAATTAATTGTTCTTTGAATGTTCGGTAGAATTCACATGTAAATCTATGTGGCCCTCGAGATTTTTTCTTAGGGAGTTGGTTAATAGCTTGTTCAATTTCTTTTTCTAATATGGGGCTATTTAAATAATTTATATCCTCTTCTGTTAACCTGGGCAATCTAGATTTTTGTAGATATTCCTCCATTTCTTTTAGATTATCAAACTTACTGGCATAAAGTTAGGCAAAGTAACTCCTAATTATTGTTCTAATTTCCTCTTCATTGGGGGAAAGTTCTCCCTTATCATTCTTGAGACTAACAATTTGATTTTCCTCTTTCCTTTTTCTTAACAAATTAACTAAAAGGCTTATCTATTTTGTTGGTTTTTTCATAGAACCAACTCTTAGTATTATTTATTAATTCAATTGTTTTCTTATTTTCAATTTTATTAATTTCCCCTTTTATTTTTAGAATTTCCAATTTGGTATTTAATTGAGGGTTTTTAATTTGTTCTTTTTCTAGTTTTTTTAATAATAAGCCCAAATCATTGATCTTTTCTTTCTGTATTTTATGCAAGCAAGCATCTAGAGATATAAAATTGACCCTTATAACAGCTTTGGCCGTATCCCACAAATTTTGGTATGTTGTCTCCTTATTGCCATTCTCCTGGATGAAATTATTGATTGTGTCTATGATTTGCTCTTTCACCCATTCATTCTTCAGGATTAGATTATTTAATTTCCAATTAGCTTTTGGTTTATTTTCTCCTGGCCTTATATTGCATGTAATTTTTATTGCATCATGATCTGAAAAGGATGCATTTACTATTTCTGCCTTTCTGCATTTGATTTTGAGGTTTTTATGCCCTAACACATGTTCAATTTTTGTATAGGTTCCATGGACTGCTGAGAAAAAAGTAAACTCCCTACTGTTTCCATTCAACTTTCTCCATAGATCTATCATACCTAACTTTTCTAACAGTTGGTTTATCTCCCTAGTTTCTTTCTTATTTAATTTGTGGTTCGATTTATCCAATTCTGAGAGAGCAAGGTTAAGATCCCCAACTAGTATAGTTTGGCTATCTATTACTTCATGCATCTCTCTTAATTTCTCCTTTTGGAATTTGGATGTTATTGCACTTGGTGCGTATATATTTAGTATTGATATTGCTACATTATCTATGGTACCCTTTAATAAAATATAGTTTCCTTCCTTTTCTCTTTTGGTTAGATCTATCTTGGCTTTTACTTGATCTGAGATAAGGATTGCTATCCCTGCTTTTTTTTGTTCACCTGAGGCATAATAGGTTCTGCTCCAGCCTTTTACCTTCATCTTCTATGTGTCACTATTTTTTAGATGTATTTCTTGTATACAACATATTGTGGGATTCTAGTTTTTAATCCAGTCTGGTACCCGCTTCCGCTTTATGGGAGAGTTCATCCCATTCACATTCACAGTTAGAATAACTAATTCTTTATTTCCTGCCATTTTATTTACCCAAGTTATGTTTTCCCCTTTCCTTTCCCCTTTCTCCCTTCCCTCCTCCTCAGTACTTTGCTTTTGATGACCCTCTCCCCCAAACAATACTCCACCCTTTAGATCCCCTCCTCTTGTTTTTACTCCTTTCCCCTGATCCTTCTATTTTCCCTTCTAATAGTTTATCCCTTTCTTTTCCTCTTTTCCCTCCCCCTTCCCTCTAGTAACAAACAAGTTTCTAAGTGAAATCAAGTGTCTGATTTACACTGTTAGAACCCAACCTGATGAGAGTAAGATTTACACAATGCTCATCTCCCTCCCCTCTTTCTCTCTATTATATTAGGTTTTCTTTGCCTCTTCAAGGGATTTTATATTACCTCCTTTTTTTTTTTTTAGATCTTATTTTACCACTTTTTCCCTCTTTTGCCCAGTATGACAATATTTCCCCCCTCTAGTTTTCTTTTTCATATTATCAAAGTAATATCTAGTTAATTATACCCCCAAACTTTTAAGTATCCCCATAGTAGAAAAAGTTCTCAAGAGTCCTTCCTTTTTACCTTTTTATGCTTCTCTTGAGTTCTGTGTTTGGATGTTGAATTTTTTGTTCAGATCTGGTCTTTTCATTAGAATTAGGTGAAATTCACCTATATCATTGAATGACCATCTTCTTCCCTGGAGGATAATGCTCATTCTAGCTGGATAGGTTATTCTTGGCTGTAATTCAAGTTCCTTTACCTTTCGGAATATATGGTTCCATGACCTTCGATCCTTCAATGTTGGAGGCTGACAGATCGTGTGTGATTCTAATTATTGATCCTCAGTATTTGAAGTGTTTATTTCTAGCTGCTAGCAGAATCTTTTCCTTGATGCAATAGTCCTGAAATTTATACACGATATTCCTTGGGGTTTTAATTTTGGGGTCTCTTTCAGGAGGTGATCGGTGAATTCTTTCAATGGTGATTTTGCCTTCTGATTCTACAATCTCAGGGCAGTTTTCTTTCAGGATTTCCTGCAAGATAGTGTTTAGATTCTTTTTTTCATCATGACTTTCAGGAAGTCCAATAATCCTTAGATTGTCTCTCCTAGATCTATTTTCCAAGTCAGTTGTTTTTCCTAGGAGATATTTCATATTTTCTTCTAATTTTTCATTTTTTTGTTTTTGTTTGACTGATTTTTTAAGTCTTATTGAGTCATTCACTTGCATTTGTCCAATTCTTATTTTTAAAGTGTTGTTTTCTTCAGTTACCTTTTTAAGTTCCTTTTGTAACTGGCCAATTGAATTTTCGTTCATTGCACTCTTTTTCCATTTCACTAATTTTATTTTTCAATAAATTGGTGTCTTTTTCATATCTCTTTTGCAGGGCATCATATCCTTTTTCAAGATATTGTATCATTTCTTGCACTGATTTCAATTTATTTTCCCATTTATCCTCCAGCTCTCTTATGAGGTTCTTTATGCAATCTTCCAGAATAGCCTTTTGATAAGAGGACCAGTGATGGTCCTTAATAACTTCCTCTGGGGTTTTGTCTAAAGGAACCTCAGGATCTGAGGTTATCCCTTCTTTCTCACGATAGAAGCTGTCTATGGTGAGAGCTCTCTTTTGCCTCTTGATTTTTTTTTAGATAGCGTGGATGTCTTTTTAAGGCTCAGAAAAAAGAAGGGCTGCTGAAGTTCTATTCCCTCCGGCAATTTGGTGAATTAACTTAAGATGCTGGGCCGGTGGGGGTTAGGACTAAGTCTGAATTACTCCTTAAACAAGTCAAGTCTGCCAGAACACCTGCCCTCAATCAGGGCAGAGTATCCCAAGTGCCTCAGATTAACTCCAGGTGTTTGGAGTTTGGAGTTTGGAGTTTCTGCCAGGATGAGCTGAGTCCCACCCTCACTTCCGGCCTACACTGAGTCCATAGTTTATCCCTCTGTCTGAGTTAGACAAACCTAATATGAAGTTCTTCAGAAAGCAGTGTCCAAATATTTCTGGATATGTTCTCTTGAAGATCAGTTTAGAGGCTTATTTCATTGTTGGTTTGAGAGAAGATCGGAGGAGGACGCAGAGAGTCACATTTTTCACTCCGCCATCTTGGCTCTGCCCCCTTGAGCCCCTTGACTGGGCTTTCATTTCAGGAAGGCAATCCTTTTACTCCTCCCTTTTCTTTCCTTCTGCTGTACCATTCTGCCCACTCTGTAACTCTTCTCTGCTGAGGAGTTCACCTCCTACATTACTCTGGAACTTCAATGCACGTTCGGCCAATCAGAGTTGGTCACAAGAAGAGTCAAGCCAGAAGAATGTAGATCATGGTGGTTCTTTATTCAGCCCCCATTCTTCTATAGCCGCCCCACCATATTTTTCTTTTATTAGTTCTACCACTCCAGATGTTTTGATGTGTTATCTTAAAAGTTGTTTGGATGGGTATTTAGGAGAGCTTGGGTTAGTCTTTGTTTTTATTCCACTGGATGGCTCTGTTTCTTTGAAGTTTTTTTTTTTGTTTGTTTGTTTTTTAATATGTTGATGTAAAAAAAAATCAGAAAAGGAGAGAGAATTAGATTTTCAAGCTCATTATACTAATTCCATCTAGACAGATAATTAATAGGCAAGTTTGAGATCCCATTCAGATCACTTTTAAAATCTCAGCTATCAGGGAGATTGTAGCTGATTGAGTGATATAGAGACATAGTCTTAAACACAAAAATGAGATGAATGAATATATAAATAAATTAACTAAAGACATAAAAAACAAATAAAAATCTAAAAATAATTTACAATAAAAAGACTAAGTAGCCTAAAGCATGTTAACTAACAAATACTTGCCAAATGAAACAGTTTAGTAATTAAATTAATTTATAAAATTCTTTGAAAAATGATGAGTGTAATTTTATAAAGAGTACTACCACCTAATAAAAAAGTAAAAAGTAAGGAATGGAAAAAAAATAACTCAAAGAAAATTTGATTAGAGATTCAAGAAATTACAATGAAATCTGTGGCATTTTAGGATGAAATCCAAAGTAGGACATAATGGGGAAAAAAGGAAATGCAAAGCATTTTTATTTCTTTTTTTTATTTTTTGCTGAGGCAATTGAGGTTAAGTGACTTGCTCAGGGTCACACAGCTAGAGAATGTTACGTGCCTGAGACCAGATTTGAACTCAAGTCTTCCTGACTTCAGGGCTGGTGCTCTATGCACTTCGCCATCTAGCTGCCCCAGTATTTTTATTTCTAATAAGTTTAAAATTAATTCTTTAAGCTGTAAATATTGAATTCACTTAATTTGAACTCTAAACTGAAAGAACACACACATACACACAATAAAAGTGCTTTATTTACAATTTGTTGATTTAAAAAAATAATACTCCAAAATGCTTTGAAAGCTGTCTTTAAAGAAACTCCCATCAATATACCAAATTTATTCAATACACTTTAAAAATGTAACAACATATGAACTTTATTCAACACCACTGATCATTACTATCAGGCAAAACACAATATAGTAAGACCTACTTTTTCCAGAAGTGTTTGTCACAGCTACAGAGTCTTTCCTATGGAGTGCAAGTTGCAAAGGGATTTATTAGAGATGTTCATGCTTTCCAGATGCTTGTGTTTGAAAATGATATTGTGCTGGTTATATCATATTGTGAAATAATACAGTCTTATGGGGAAAAAAAGATGTACAATGGACTAAGTATTTATATAGAAAAAAAGTCAATCAAGAATAGTTTCCACATTATAATATTATAATTGCACATTATAGTATGCTATAAAATACCCAACCTTTGAATTTGTGTGTTTGTATATGTGTGCATCTTTAAATATAGTATAGTATAAATTGGTAATAAATGATTACTTATTTAGGAGGAAGAAAATTGATTAAATTTAATTTGTGAAATTGCATAGTTCCTTAAATAACCTCAAGCTCATAAATACTTTTTGGCTATTTTTATTTATTTATTTTTTTTCTGAGGCAATTGGGGTTAAGTGACTTGCCCAGGGTCACACATCTAGGAAGTGTTAAGTATGAGACCAGATTTGAACTCAGGTCCTCCTGATTTTGGGGCTGGTGCTATATCTATCTAGGTGCCACCTAGCTGTCCCGTGGCTATCATTTTTAATCAAAATTCAACCAGTATGTTCTTAGCATTGACTTGTAAAATATAACTTATTCTGACCAATTAATAAAGCATTACTCAGAGATTTAATAAAAATAATTTATAGTAAGTGAATATAGACTGCAACAGTAACCAAATAAAGACACACACAAAAGTAATAAAGAGTAGAGGATACAATCAAATACATTTATTATCTGAAAGTAAGATAAGCTGATGATATGGCAAGAGTGTGGAAAAAAACCTGTTGATAACTCATGTTGTTAAGTCATTCAGTCATTTGTCTTCATGACCCTATGGATTTATTCATAGTTTTTTTTTTTTTTCCCAAAGATAATGAAGTGATTTTCCATTTCCTTTTCCGGTATATATTATTTCATAGATGAACAACTAAAGCAAATAGGGATTAAGTGGACTTGGCCTAGGTCACAAAGCTAATGTCATAGATTAATTTTTTTATTCATCTCTTCCTGATTTCAAACAAGGTACTTTATTGACTGTACCTTCTTGCTACCCAATAACTTATGTACTGATTGTTTCAGAAGCAAACAAGGAAGCACAAAGTGTAACTCTATGAAGAAGTTTATGGAAGGATGTAGACAAAAGTTAAATATTAATGATTTATTATCAAGCATGACTGAACTGTGGATTGTATTATTGTAAATAACATATATATCAATGATACTGAAGAGGTATAACAATATTATAAACTAATAACAAAGTAATATCGGCAAATTCTGAAAATAAATGAAGAGCCATTGCATCAATAGAAGCATCAGTAGAAGAAATTAAAGTAGATTTTAAATATTTACACTGACATAATTTTAATGCCTAAAATAACAACTTTTCAGACATTTCTTGTAAGTCTTGATCAGAATTACTTGATCATTCCTTCTCAGTCAAGTCTGCTCTTAAATTAATATTCTGTTCTTATAACTATTTTTTGCTTTGCAAAATTTCATAAATGTTTTGATATTTGACTTAATTTTCTTTTTGTATCTCTACCACGCCCATAAAAATCTCATCATTAAAGAAACTCATCTTCCAGCTGCATATCTTAAGAACCTAAACTTTCCTTTGTTTCTTTTCAACAATGACATGATTTATGGCAATTTCAATAGACTTGTGATGGAAAGACCCATCCGCATCCAGAGACGAGCTATGAAGACGGAATGTGAATCAAGTCACGGTATTTTTCATCTTTGTTGTTATTGTTTGTTTGCTTGTTTTTCCCCTTTTTAATCTGATTTTTCTTGTGCACTATGACAAATGTGAATTATGTTTAGAAGAATGGCACATGTTTAAAATATGTTGGATTATGTAGGGGAGAGGGAAAAAGAGAGGGAGGGAGAAAAATTTAGAACACAAAAATTTTCAAGGGTGAATGCTAAAAAATATCTTTGCATAGATTTTGAAAACTAAAATATCCATACATATATATAATATTTTTTTTAAAAAAAGAAAAAAATAGTCCTATGTTTCAAGAATAGTTTGGCGCCAATAAAAATATGAGATGGCTTACCAAAGGCAATATAGCTAATGCTCTTCTGTTCAGTTATGGATCCAGTTTATAGATTAATATATTATATTACAATTTAGACATTCTGATATTGACAAATATTTTTGCTACTACCAAAGTGATTGGTTTTATTTTATTTTTTTCCATTCTGAAAATACTCTTCAAGTAGTTGAAAATGCTTAGGGTTTCCATTTGCTTCTTCAAATTACTTTTAGTTTTTATTTTTGAAATATTTGAAAGATTTCATTTATTCCTATCTTCTTCAATCTATCAGCAATCACTTTTTGAGATCCTACAATGTTCTAGATTCCATATTAAGCAAAAGAGAGACACACCTCTAATTATTTCAAATTTTTTTGCACTTTCTAGATCTTTTTGTTTTTATTTTTGTCACATGTTAAAATATATGTTAAATCCAATATAGATAAACATATTTATACAATTAACTTACTGCATAAGAAAAATCAGATCAAAAAGGAAAGAAAATGAGTAAGAAAAGAAAATACAAATGAAAAATAACAAAAAAGGAGAATGTTATGTTGTGATCCACATACAGTCCTCTCTCTGGTTGTAGATGGCTCTCTTCATCACAAGATCATTGGAACTGGTTTCAATCATCTCATTGCTGGAAAAACTCACACCCATTAGAATTGATTGTCGTATAATATTGCTGTTGTTGTGTACAATGAACTCTTGATTCTGCTCACTTCACTTAGCAACAGTTCAGGTAATGCTAAGTCTCTTCGGACCTCTCTAAAATCATCCTGCTGATCATTTCTTGTAGAACAATAATATTCCATAACATTCATATAACATAACTTTTTCAGCCATTTCCAACTGATGGGCATCCACTCAGTTTCCAGTTTCTTGCCACTACAAAAAGGACTGCCACAAACATTTTTGCATGCATGGGTCCCTTTCCCTTCTTTAAAATCTCTTTGGGAAAAAGGACCAATAGAAAACCTGCTGGATCAAATAATATGCACAGTTTGATAACTTTTTGAGCACAGTTCTAAATTGCTCTCCAGAATGGCTGGATCAATTCACAATTCTAAAAACAATGTATTAGTGTCCTAGTTTTCCCACAGCCCCGCAAACAGTCATCGTTATTTTTCCCTGTCATCATAGCCAATCTGAGAAGTGTATAGTGGTATTTCAGAGTTGTATTAATTTACATTTTCTGATCAATGGTGGTTTAGAGTATCTTCATATGATCACAAATGATTTTAATTTCTTCTCCTGAAAATTGTCTGTTTATATCCTTTGGCCATTTATTAATTGGAGAATGACTGGAATTTTCATAAATTTGAGTCAATTCCCTATATATTTTAGAAATGAGACCTTTATGAGAACCCTTAAATGTAAAAATGTTTTCCCAATTTTTTGCTTCCCTTCTAATCTTGTCTGCATGACTTTTGTTCTTACAAAAGCTTTTTAACTTAATATAATCAAAATTATCTATTTGGTGTTCAGTTATAAGTTCCAGTTCTCCTTTGGTCACAAATTCCTTCCTTCTCCAGAGATCTGAGAGGTAAACTATGCTATGTTCTAATAATTTACTTATAATAATACTTTTTATGTCCAAATCATGAATCCATTTAGACCTTTTCTTGGTATACTGTGTTAGGTGGGGTCAATACCTAGTTTCTGCCATAATAGTTTCCCATTTTCCCAGCAGTTTTTCTCAAATAGTGAGTTCTTGTACCCAAAACTGGGGTCTTTGCATTTGTCAAACACTAGATTCCAATAGTTATTGACTATTTTGTCCTGTGAATCTAACCTATTCCATTCATCGACTACTCTATTTCAAAGCCAGTACCAAATGCTTTTGATGACTGCTGCTTGGTAATATAGTTTTAGGTCTGGAACAGCAAGGTCACCTTCATTAGCAATTTTTTTTTTATTAATTCCATTGAAATTGTTGATTTTCTGTTCTTCTAGATGAACTTTGTTATTTTTTTCTAGGTTTGTAAAATAAATTATTGGGAGTTCAATTGGCATAGCACTAAATAAGTAGATTAATTTAGGTAGTATTGTAATTTTTTTATATTCATTCAGCTACTTAGTAGTACTTGATATTTTTTCAACTCATTAGATTTGACTTTATTTTTGTGGTTTTGTAGTTGCATTCATATAATTACTGATTTTTCCTTGGCAGATAGATTCCCAAATATTTTATACTATCGACAATTATTTTGATAGAATGTATCTTTGTGTCTGTTGCTGGTGGACTTTGTTGGTAATATATAAAAATGCTGATGATTGATGTGGATTTGTTTTATACCCTGCAACTCTGTTAAAGTTATGAGTTGTTCTATCATATCATCTGTAAAGAGTGATAATTTGGTTACCCATTACCTACTCTAATACTTTAATCTCTTTTTCTTCTCTTAGTACCAAAGCTAACATTTTAAAAACAATATTGAATAGTAACTGTGATAGTGGGCAACCTTGTTTCACTCCTGATCTTATTGGGAATGGTTCCAGTTTATCCCCATTACATATGATGCTTACTGGTTTTAAGTAGATGCCACTGCTCATTTTAAGGAAAATTCCATTTATTCCTATACTCTCTAATGTTTTTAATAGGAATGGGTGTTGGATTTAATCAAATGATTTTTTTCTGCATCTATTGAAATAATCATTTCAATGATTTTTTTAGTTTAGTTTAGTTTTTTTTAACTTTTTTTTAGTTTAGTTATTGATATATTTAATTATGCTAATAAGTTTCTTAATATTGAACTAGCTCTACATTCTTGGTATAAATCCTCCTTAATCATAGTGTATTTTCCTGGGGGTGACTTTCTATAATCTCTTTGCTAATATTTTATTTTTGATTTTTGCATCAATATTCATTAGTGAAATTGGTCTATAATTTTCTTTCTCTGTTTTCATCCTATCTTGTTATGTATCAGTACTATATAGGTGCCGTAAAAGGAATTTGGTAGGATCCTTTCTTTCCCTATTTTTTCAAATAGTTTATATAGTATTGTAATTAATTGTTCTTTAAATGTTTCATAGAATTCATTTGTATATCCATCTGGCCCTGGAGATTTTTTCTTAGGGAGTTGATTAACAGCCTGTTCTATTTCTTTTTCGAAAATGGCACTATTTAAGTAATTTATTTCCCCTTCTGTAAATCTGGACAATCTATATTTTTTGTAAATATTCCTCCATTTCCTTTAGATTATCAAATTTATTGGCATGTAGTTGGGCAAAATAACTCCTAATTATTGCTCTAATTTCCTCTTCATTGGTGGAAAGTTCTCTTTTTCATTTCTGATATTAACGATTTGATTTTTTTTCTTTTTTCTAATTCAATTAACTAAAGGTTTATCTGTTTTATTTGTTTTTTCATAAAATCAACTTTTAGTTTTATTTATTGATTCAAAAGTTCTTTTCCATTTTCTTCAACTCCTTTTTTATTTTCAGAATTTCAAATTTAATTTTTTTTCTACCTCTTTTAATTGTAAGCCCAATTCATTGATCTTCACTTTCTCTATTTTATGCAAGTAAACATCTAGAGATATAAAATTTCCCCTTATAACTACTTTGGCTGCATCCCACAAATTTTGGTATTTGTCTCATTATTGTCATTCTCTTGGATGAAGTTATTGATTGTGTCTGTGATTTGTTCTTTCACCCATTCATTCCTTAGAATTAGATTATTTAATTCCAACTTATTTTTGTGCTATTTTCCCCTGGTCTTTCATTGCTTTTGATTTTTATTGCATCATGATCTGAAAAAAATGCATTTATTATTTCTGCCTTTCTGAATTTGATTTTGAGTTTTTAATGCCCTAATATATGGTCAATTTTTATTTAGCTTCCATGAACCAGTGATAAACAAAGCAAACTCATTTCTATTCCCATTCAATTTTCTCCAAAGATCCCTTTTACCTAATTTACCTTCTCAATTTATTTCTTATATATAACTTATATAACTCATTATATGACATAATGGCTGAGAAAACTGGAAAATAGTATTACAGAATCTAACAATATAGACCAATATCTCACACCATATACCAAGAAACAGTCAAAATGTGTACCTCATTTACTTAAAAAGTGATAGCATAAGCAAAGTAGTGCATGGAATACTTTACCTGTCATTCCTTGGGTAAAGGAAGAATTTGTGAATAAACAAAAGATAGAGCATAATTGTGAAATACAAAATGGATAATTTTGAATATATAAAATTAAAACATTTTTGTACAAACTGTGATGAATAAAAATTTTAAGAGAAATAATTTCTTGAAAATTAATAATCAATTTATTAATTATGTTTATCAAATAATCAATCAAATGATATCAGTGACCCTTTCAGTACACAAAGATTCCCCCTTGAGAACTTTGAATGCTTTAGAAGCCTTTGAAAAGGTATGTACTTAAGAGTAGAAATCAACTCTAAATGGTTAACAATTAGGGGTTAGAATCATTAATGAAGAGGTGGGAAAAAAAGTCTTCTGCTCCTGGAGAAACACTTCCAGTATTCAGGGCAAAAGAACCTATCTCTACCCAGACTTCTTTGGCTGATTTTCCCTATCACAGGTTAGGTCACCTTAAATTATAATGGAAGGTCCCCAAAGCAGAAAGTAATTCCTCAAGGGAAGAACTCACCTAGACTCTGTTCTATTTGTAAAATCTTCTAGTTGAGGGAGGTTCTATACAACTTTGAAAAACATGTACCCAGATGATTTGTCAATTTCATCTATGAACAGTATCCTTCAAATATTGACTGAATAACTGTAGGGACTGGCTCCTAAAGAAGGAAATATTATTAATCCTAATTACTAAAAGGAGAAATATTAATCCTAATTCAATAAAGTGATTATTAATATGAGAAATAATCATTTGTCTCAAAACAAAATCAATATAAGGAAAGCAGAAAATGGGGAAAATTTTCAACAAATTTCTCTGATAAAGGTCTCATTTCTCAAATATATAGAAAACTGAGTCAAATTTATAAGAATACAAATCATTCCTCATTTGATAAATGGTTGAAGGATATAAACAGGCAGTTTTCAGGCAAATCAAAGTTATCTATAGCCGCATGAAAAAAAATTTCTACGAGAAAAATAAAATTACTGTGAGGTTCCACCAGAATATTGACTAATATGATAACAAATAAAAATGGTGGAGGAGACATCAGTAAACTGGTATGCATGTACTATTTGTAGAATTGTGAATTGATTCACACATTCTGAAGAACAGTTTGGAACTTTGCTCAGAGTGCTATAAAACTTTGCACACTCTGATTCAGCAATATTACTGCTAGATCTATAAATCATTGTAATAAAAAAGTACTTATTTGTACAAAACAAATATTGTAGATCTTATTTGTGGTGCCTAAGAATCAAAAATTGAGGGAATATCCTTCATTTGGGGAATGACTGAATAAGCAGTTGTATATGATTGTGTTGGAATATTATTAAGCTATAAAAGTGATAGGCAGAATGATTTTTTTTAAATATTGGAAGATTTACATGAACTGATGTAAAATGTAGTGAGCAGAACCATAAGAATATTGTACATTATACTTCCTGCAATGCTGACAGAATATATTTCTTTAACAATGTCAGTGTTTTCAAAAGTAGTTTGTATTTTGAGACTAACTTTGTACTTATAATTGTTAATCTATATTGGATTCCTATAAAGCTTCACCTACAAATCAGGAACTAAGTGAAGTCATATTGCTGCAGAATAAAATATAAGATGAAAAATATGAGGAAGTGGGTTGAAAGAGAAAGGATTGTATCAAATATCTATCACATAACATTTAAATGGCTTTATTCAAAACTCATACCTACTATTTATGCCTCCTGGTTATAATTCTAAGTTATAGCAAAAAAATAAGCAAAATGTATAGTGACTTATCTAAAACAAATTATCATGATTGCAATTTATTTACAAAGGGAAATTCCATTTTCCTACCCTGCAATTAGTAGGCAAGCACTGATAGCTTTTGAGAAGTATTGCTAATTAATTGTTAATAACCTGCTGGGAACATTACCAAGACAGACACTAAATTGCAAAACTAGTTATCAAGTGTGTTGGAGCAGAAATGATTTAAGTATTTTAATCAGAATTCTGTGTACAAACTTATTTTAGCTTGGCTACCTAAATGTATGAGCTATTAAGTAGAATAAGACTTTCTTTTTAAATAACCATGACCGCATGCTAATTCACTGGATATGAAGATCTGAAACTCTTTTGCCAAAGAATACTGTAGTATTGAAAATTCAGATTTCCTCATTCGGGTTTATCATATTTCTTTAAGCATGAGTTTCTGCATAGTACAGTGGAAAATAAACTCATTGATTAGCCCAGTGGCAATCACTAGAAAGCTCTCATACCTCCACGCAATAAACAAATTGTAAAATCCCTAAATGTAGAACACTGTCATCTCATTTATAATATTTGCCTTACCCTTCCCAACAATAACCACAGTGTAATCAATACCTCAGACCTGAAGCTACTGCTTGTGGTCACACTCTATAGAGTCAGGTTTTTTCCTACATTCCTTTTTTTCCCTTTGGGTACCTCTGATGGCTTTGTCAGCATTTTCTTTCTCTGATGTGGCTTGTTTGTAGATCTGCATTTTGCTACTGAGGCCACATTCATCTTACAACTCCACCTCTTACAACTCTGAGTATAAGCAGAAAGGATACTAAGCATCCTTATTTAATGTAAAGGACCAACTGCAGTGGATACCACTATGATTATAGAGATGCTAAATCAAGAGCTATGATTTTCAACCTAGATGTCACTACAAGAGTACTTTTGGGTTCACCACTTCCAATACATGTAAAGTCACTGCAGTAGAGTTTTCATCTTTCTCAGAAAGTGATATAATGCTTTGTTCTAGGGGCTTCCCCCACTCCCTGATATTCAGTAAAAGGGGCAGAATTAGGATCTTTTAAAAGTTAG
This sequence comes from Myrmecobius fasciatus, assembly GCA_023553655.1. Classification (NCBI taxonomy): domain Eukaryota; kingdom Metazoa; phylum Chordata; class Mammalia; order Dasyuromorphia; family Myrmecobiidae; genus Myrmecobius; species Myrmecobius fasciatus. Next base: position 109,397 of record JAJPUD010006614.1, on the reverse strand, counting down.
TATTCTATTTTGCATCTGCTAAGAAAAGAACTCTTTATTCAGCTCTATCAAATTGGGGGTGACATCAATTATTGTTGAATATTCTTCTGTTATGGTTAAGTAAATTGTCTTTTGTTAATTCAATAAAAAACAACAAACAAACAAGAAACCTTGTCTTTTCCTTGCTAGTGGTGCTGTTCCTTCAATATACATCTGTACTTGGCCTGACTTCTTGATTTGTGAGTCCCCAGCAGAGATCAACATTTCACAAAGGGCTTTGGTCATACTCACTTCATTGCCATTTCATCATATTTGCTAAACTTCTCCTCCTTGCTGTCAGATTTTCTCTACTTCATACCCCAAAATTTCTTCTTTTTTAGGACAGATCCTTTGTGATTTGCATTATTAGTATCTCTCCAGTTAGTGACTTACACATTATAAGCACTTATTTAATAATCCTTATATCTAGATATTTTTCTTCCAAGATGGGATGTCCTTTAATTCTACTTGAAAGAAGTTGCAATATTCTTTCCCAAAGGACCATAATTCATCACGTCAAACAACTCTATTGATCATTAAACCACTCTTATGATGGAGTAAGGAAAATTATTCTTAGAACATACATTCATTACAAGAATTTCCAATGCACATCATATGTGTATGTCACGCATGTTGTCTTTAGATATTAATATACACACGTTTGTATATACACATGTTAAAATACAAGATGTTATATTAGGATAGTATAAACTTTAAAAATTAAATAGTTCAGATGCTTAAAAATGAACTAAGAATTTTGGACATCTTGAATTTAAATATATAAATTGATAGAAAGATAACTTTATCTGTATTTACTATACACACATACAAACACATATGTATATTTATACATACATGTTTATATGTATACATACATACATGTGTTTATAGGTATGGGCATAAATTGATGACAAATAGATAAGAGAGCCAAACTTAAATTCAGGAAGATCATGGTATATATCATATGTCTACTTCAAATATGTTTATGTTGCATTTGGTTATATGGTATATACCATATATATGGTCTATATGGTGTATACATATATATGTATATACATATGTTAAAATACAAAGCATTTGTGTTTTAATGTACTTTAAACTTTAAAAATTAAGTAATTTAATTGCTAAGAACTGAACTAAGAATTTTGGATACCTTGAATTTCAAAATATAGATTGATAGAAAAAGATAACCATATACTTACTACACATGCATATACACATATGTGTATGCATTTATATGCACATATGTGTATGCATATGCATATGTATTTCATATATATATATATTTATAAACTGGTGGCAAAATACATGAGACCCTAACTTGGGTTCAGGAAGATTAGGGTTCAGGTCTGACCTTGGAAATATCATGCATCTATTGTCCTCTATTACCCTGCTAGTCATTCACTTTAAAATTCAAAGCCCAAGCAACTCTCAAATATAAAAAGTGAAGAATATTTGCTTATCAGCATTTCTTGATTGAGAATTCTCTACACTAATAACATAATAATTTTGGTGGAGAGGAGTTCCTCCAAAAACTGAAAGAATAGAATTTCAGTTTTAGCATCACAAAATCATATATAAATGTTTATATTTGTACAATATTTTCCTTTCCATTATTTTAAATTATATTTCTTAAAATGGACCTCAAAATGAAATGGTGCTAACTAAATTTAGAGTTCTAGGAGCTACTGATAGAATAAAAGATCAATGATGTGCATGTCCCAAAACAGTAGATTACATACAAGGAATATCCTGGTCCTTTTACTGTCTACCTTTAAGAATTTTAGTTTATCAATGTATAATCAGTTGCTATCTATATTTGCTCTACTGCCCTTTCCACATTATAATATCTGTCTTCCTCTCTCATAAGTCACACACACATTAGCTCTTCATTATCTGTTAACAACTTCTTTATTCAGCATCCCTATTATTCAAATTTCTTTTCTTTTCTCTCTAAAACAAACTTGAAACCCTGCAGGATCGTAGATTGTCAGTGAAGGATTCTTATCATTTTACATCACAAATAAAAAAAGTCCAAATATATTTGTCTTCATTTTATTCTTTAGAAACCTATGGCTTAGTTTAGTCAATAACTTATCCAAATTCACATGAGTAATGTGTCAGAGTCAAATTTAAATAAATCCAGATGTTTTGGCATCATACCCAATGTTCTTATTACTCTCTCTCTTTCTCTTTCTTTCTCTCTCTCTCTATATATATCTATATCTATATCTATATATCTCTGTGTGTGTGTGGAATATATTGCTAATCTTTTGCATTCTGATTAAGTAAACGAGACTGAAGATAGTCTGGCACTAGGATCTTTACTTTCTCTGTAACTCAGTAGGTAGCTGATCTATATATTCTTTGAGCTATATATTCTGCTTTCTATTAACCTTCAGCATCCAGTTAAATGAATTATTGGCTTTTAGATTATTATTATTTTTACCTGAGTCTTTGCATGCATGTGTTTATGTGTACATGTATATGTGTGCATAGGTGATTGCATGTGTATGTACAAATTAGAGGAGAAGAGTAATGAAGGATCAAGGAATAAAATGGAATTTTAAGAATGTGGTAAGTTCTGGAATAAATAACATGAAAATAACTTTTATCATTTGGTATTATAATTTTTGTCATAGAGCTTGTATGGGATTTCCTTATTGCAAGTTCCCCAAACAAGAAAACTAATAAATAGGTTGATGATGTATACATCTGCTATATATAATTTATTTTGCACCTGGGTATCCTGAAGCCACCTGCTTATAAACTGAATAAAATAATACTTTATATTTTTAGATACTTTCCTAGAAAGGATCATAACATGTTTTACATAAATGAATGGAAAAAAATCACCAGGAATTCCCATTAGGTAAATGAATATAAAGAATCACTAGTGCCATATCAATTGAATGGAATTCAAATTTATATCTCCTGTAGAACAATGCCATTGTTTTCCTATGACATAAATTTATTTCTCTTTTCAACTTCTTATTACTTCAACATCTTTGGGTTTTCATTTGTTCACCTATGAATGCAGAAAATAGACCAGGAAATATCTAAAAACCCCTTCACATTAAGCATATGCTATTATATTCTCACAATCCCAGAAGCAAAATGATGAATTACAAATGCCAACATACAATGTTCATTAAATTCTAAAATTTATTTTTATTTATTTGAATAAGTGAAAAATAATGTTTACTAAAAAAGAAGTGATATTTTTAGTGTAATAAGGAATTTATTTTTGAAAGTGATAACTAAGTGAAATGCATTTTCAGTTTCTAAAGACAATGAGAAGAATTATATAGATATATGGGCAAATAGTGTGTAGCATTATCATAAGAAAATTAATTGCTTTGCAAACAATAGATCTGATCATTTTTATATTAACTGATCATTTATTCAGCAATTGGAGCACATGCTTAATGGCAGAGAACTACTTTTCACAAATGTTTCTAATATATGAAAACCAATGTTACAATATGATATCACATTTATGCAATTTTTTCTTTTGTTTATTAATTTTTAATTAATTTAATTAATTTATTTTTAATTCGTCCCCTTTTTTCATCATCCCTTCAAAAGGATATGATGTCAATTTCATATGTGAAATCATTCAAAGGACATTTACATATTATATTATAGAATACATAATAAAACATTCTAAACCAAAAGCAAAAAAAACCCATTAAAATGGAGGGGAGAAAGTATGCTTTAATTTTAACTCAGAGTTCATCAGATCTCTCTCTGGAATTGGATATTATTTTTCATCATGGATCCTTTGGAATTTTTTTGGATTATTGCATTTATCAGAATAGCTAAATCTTTTATAGCTAATTATTGTTACAATATAACTATTACTTTGTACAATGTTCTATTCATTCAATTCACTTTACTTTGCATCCAGTTAACGTCTTCCCAGCTTTTTCTTCATCATTTTTTCATAACATAATTATGTTTTATCAAAACCTTATGGCACAATTCATTCAGCCATACCCTAATTAATGAGAATCTCCTTAATTTTAATTCTTTGCCAAAACAACAACCAAGTTGCTTTAACTATTTTTGTACATACCGGTTCTTTTCTCTTTTCTGTGATCTTTGTGCTACAGAGCTAATCATACTATAGTGGAATAAAAGGGTATGCAGAGTACTATGACACATTGTGTAAAGTTCAAATTTGTTTTTCAGAATGTTTGGAACAGTTCACATTTCCACCAACAGTGCATCATTGCACTTATATATATATTTGGGAAAAGATGTCTTTATTAAAAAAAAAAAAAAAAAAAAAAAAAAAAAACTCCTGTTTTTCATATTTTCCCTGAAATTTTTGTAGAATGATGATTTCTCACCCCATAATTTTAGATTTTTGTGTTTATCAAACATTGGTTATTAAGGTCATTTGCTAATATGTATTGTGTAGCTAGCCTATTTCTTAGGCTGTATCAGATTTTATTTTTATTGTTATTGCCTTATAATGTATTTTGAAATCTTGTACTGATAAACCTTCTGCCCTAATGTTTTTTTTTCCCATTGATTCCTTTGATATCTGTGACATTTTGTTCTTCCAGATAAATTTTCTTATTATTTATTTCAAGTTATGTAAAGTAATTCTTTGATAGTATGACTGGTGTAACATGGAATAAGTAAATTAATTTAGGTTGAATGGTCATTTTATTATATTATCTGACCCCACCCATAAACAGTTACCATTCTTTAATAGTTTGACCTGTTTATATTTTTATGAAGAGTTTTTTGTAATTGTATTTATCCAATCTCTGAGTTTAATTGACAAATACCCAAGTACCTACTGTTGTCTACAGTTATTTTTAAATGAAATTTCTATTTCTATCTCTTTATATTGTGTTTTGTTGATGATATATAAAAATGTTGATGATGCATGTGTGATAATTTCATATCCTGCAACTTTGCTAAATTTGTTCATTTTTAAATTAGTTTTTTTTAGATGATTCTATCATCTGCAAAAAAGTGATAGTTTGGTTTCCTCTTTGTCCATTATTATTTAATCAATTACTTTGCCTTATCTTATTGCTATGGTTTGCATTTCTAGTACAATATTGAATAATAGATGTGATAATGGGTATTCTTGTTTTACCACTGATTGTATTAGGAAGGCTTCAACCCCTTTACATAGAATGGCTTTAGGTAAATATTACTTATCTTTTTAAGGAAAGTCCCATTTATTTCTTTGTTCTCTCGTGTTTTTAATAGGAATGGGTATTGTATTTTGTGAAAAACTTTTTTCTGCATATTGAGATAATATTATTTCTGTTGGTTTTCTTGTTAATACGATCAATTATGCTTATAATTTTCCTAATATTTCACTAGCCTTTCATTCTTGGTACATATTTTACCTGATTTTATCATATCATCTTTGTGACACATTATTGTAATGTTTTGACTAGTATTTTATTTAAATTTTTTGCAAGATTATTAATTAGGGTACTTAATATTTCCCCTCTATTTTTGCTTTCCTTGGTTTAGATATTAATACAATATTGTCTCATAAAGGAATTTTGTAGAACTCTTTAGTAGTTTTCTTTATTATTATATTAAAATGAGGATTTCTTGTTCCTTAATTCTATGATAGAATTCATTTGTGAATCCATCTTGTTCAGAATTTCTTTTTACTTAGAGAGCACATTGGTTGCTTAATTTCTTTTTATAAGACATTCTGTCATTTGAGCTATTTAGGGACTTTAAATGTTTATCTATTTCACTTAAATTTTCTGGCACATTATTGGGAAAAAATAAAACTCATAATAATTGCTTTAATTTGACTACATTGGTAGAATATTTGTACTTTTTATTTTTTATGCTAGTAATTTGATCTTCTCTCTAAAATCAAATTTTAAAATAGCTTATCTTAGTGTTTTTTTTCATAAAATTGGATCCTAGTTTTATAAGTTTAAATTTTTTAATTTTCAATTTTATTAATATGTCCTTAGATTTTCAGAATTTCCATTTAATTGGAGATTTTTAATTAGGCAATTTTATAAAATTCATTACTTTTTATTGGTTGCATTTTCAAATTATCAATTTAATATTTCTTTCTTTTACTGATGTAAAATTTCTTTCTAAGTACTGCTTTGCCTGGGTTCCACAAATTTTGGCATGCTTTCTCAATGTTTTCATAATTTTTAATTAATATAATTTATTTTTTGATCTGCTCATTGTTCAGAATTCACTTATTTAGTTTCCAATCTTTTTAAAAAATCTATACTTCCATAGCCCCTTATTGAAATAATTTTTGGTTCATTATTGTCTGGAAAATGTATTTAATATTTCTGCTTTTCTATATTTTTGTGAATTTTTGTGCTTTGATGTGTGATTAATTTTTGTAGAAGTGCCAAATACATCTGAAAATAATGCTTTCCATGCCCATACAATTTTCTCCAGAGGTGTGTCATGTCTAACTTTAAAAATTAGATAAAGAAGAAAATTGAATGGGCATGGAAAGCATTTTACAGATGGTAATATACCAAAAAAAAAATAAAGACAGCTAATATATTAGAAGGCATGGTTAAAAAGCATAAAACATGATCTATTTAAAACAAAAAACAAAAAAAAAACAAGCAAAGAAACAAAAAAGAACCCAACCATAAAATCTAATATGATAATAATGAAGATCAAGGCACAGAGTCAGAAGAAAATAATATCAGAAGAACTACAAGCAAAGCCTTAAAAAGAAATAAAAAATAGATAAAGCAATTACTACAATTTTAGTTTATTTAATGGTTAGGTTATCTAGCTCTGTGAAAAGAAATTTAGAATCTTCTACTAATATTGTCTTGCTCTTTATTTCCTCCTATATCTTATTTAACTCTTCCATTTAAGAATTTGGATTCTATTTCATTTTTGCATATGTATTAACTATTCATTTGGCTTCAAATATTCAGCACTAATGCTACTTCATTCCTTCATTTAAATTATTTCTTTTTCAATGGTACCTTTTAACAAGATGCAACGTCCCAGATTATTTCCTTTGTTAGCTAAGTCTATTTTTGCTTTTGCTTTCTTTGAAGATCATTATTGCTCTATTCTTGTCTCCTTTCTTTATTTAAGCTGAAGCACAATTGTTCCATATCCTTAAGTTTTTCTGCTTGTGCATCTCTTTTCTCAAATTTGATTCTTCTAAATAATATCTGTTGGATTCTAATTTCTAAAGCATCGTATTACCTGTTTCCTCTTTATGGGTAAATTCATTCCATTAACATTCACAATTATAATTGCTTACTGTGTTTTTTCCCTTCATCCTGTATTCTTTTCTTTGTCTCTGTCTGTCTCTGCATCTCACTATCTCTCTATCTCTCTCCCTCTCTCTCTCCCCTTCTCTATTTCTTTCTCTCTCGTCCTCCCTCCATCCTGTCATTTCTCTCCCCTTCTATCTCTCTCCCACCTTAGCTACACAGAAATGGTCATACCACTGATTTTGAAATCAACCACAAGTGCTTTACTTCCACATCAATGAACTATAAGAAAAACAAAACAAAGCAAAACAAAACTTTTAGTAGAGCCAAGGTGACAAATTAAAGCCAGGAAGATGCTCAAAGTCTCCAATTTTCCTTTGAAAACCACATGAAACCAAGTATCTGAACAGAATCTGATGGAATTAAATCTCCAGTTTAATAATAGAATGGGGGAAAAAAACTTCAAGAAAAGTCATTCTCACCAGGATGATGAGGGTGTTCAACCCAAGTCAGACAGACTCTTGGAAAGTCAGTGATAGCATCTTAATCAGAGAAAATCAGCAACTGAGATCCTCAGTCTGACTCAATACAGGAGCAGATCAGTGGGACAGCCTCTAGTCCCACCTCAGAAGGCAAAACTCTGGGAAAACAGGCTGTGTCCTGAAAACGACATGCAAAGCTGTACCCCTGCAAACACAAGGGGCCCCTCAAAGTCAAGGCTCAGAGCTGCATAGCAAGCAAAAAACCCCTTTTGCCCTAGGAACAAAGTTCCACCATAAAAATAAAAAAGAAGAAATACCAAAAGCAAAAGACGGGAAATGAGCAAGAAACAGAAAAGAACCTTGACTATAGAAAGTGACTATGATGACAGGGAAGATCAAAACATCAACTTAGATGAGGAGAAACTGTCCACGGAGGAAATCTCAAAGAGTGATATGAATTGGTCTCAAGCCCAAAGAGGATTCTTGCAAGTGCTCATAAAAGACTTTAAAAGGCAAATAAAATAGGTACAAGAAAAAAATGAGAAAAGAAATGAAAGTTATGCAAGAGAGAGTCAACAATTTGAAAAAAGAAGGCAATTCCTTAAAAAGTACAATTGGCCAAATGCAAAAAATACACTGGAGAAAACAACACCTTCAAAAGTATAATCAACTAACTAGAATAGAAGGGGGCATCAAATAGAAGATGTGGTTGTGAATTAACTCTGATGTGATAATATAAAAGAAAAAGACATTAAGAGATGGAAAAAAGATTATCCTGAAAGAAGAGGAAAGGAGAGGCATAATGGGACAAATTAGATCATATAAAGAGACAAAAAAACTGTTACAATCAAGGGAAGAAGTGGTGAGGATGACCATTGTATGATGGTTGATCTCTTTAGTTTTGGCTCTGACAGGAAAGAACTTAATCATGAATTTGAGCATAGAAATTTATCTAACCATAGAAAGAAGTAGGAGGAGAAAGAGGAAAGAAAATGGAGGGGCTGGATAGAAGGGAGGGCAGAAAAAACTAGAAAAAAGGTAAGAGAAAGGGAAGAGGGATAGAACATAGGTTGTGGGAGGAGTTAAAAACACTATTAAGAGAAGCAAAAAAGGGATGATAGGAGATAAGGTAGTAGGTGGGGTGGACTAAAAAAGAGCATTACTAAGGACAAGATGGAAAGAGAGAACAAAAGTATATAAAGGGAAGAAAATAAGGCAGGAAAAACAGAGCTACTAATCATAGCTGTGAGTGTGAATGGGATGAACTCCCTTATAAAAGGGAAAAAAATAGTACAGTGGATTAAAAAATTAGAATCCTACAATATGTTGTTTACAAGAAACACATTTGACACAGATAGACATAAACAGAGTGAAGGTAAAAGGCTGGAACAGAATTTATTATACTTCATTTGAAGTAAAAAAAAACAAGAGTAGCAATTGCGTTCTTAGAAAAATCACAAGTAAAAGTAGATCTAATTAAAAGAGATAAGGAAGGAAAGTACATTGTGATAAAGGATACCATAAAAAAGTAGTAAGGATACTAAATATATATATATGTGTATATATATATATGTATATATATATATATATATATATTGGTAGTGGGTACAAATTCCTAGAAAATATATAAAGGCAGTTACAAGAAGAAATAGACAACAAAACTTTATTAGTGCAGGACCTCAACTTCCCCTTCTCAGAATCAGACAGATCACAAAATAAACAAGAAAGAAAGTAGGGAGGTTGATAGGATCCTAGAAAACCTAGATATGATAGAATTCTGAAGAAAAATTCAATAGAGACAGAAAGGAATATATCTTTTTCTCAGCAGTACTTATCACCTACATAAAAATTTCCCAAGTTTTAGGGAATAGAAACCTTTCAATCAAATGAAGAAAGGCAAAATAGTCAATACTTCCTTTTTAGACCACAATGCAATAAAATCATATTCAATAAATGGGCAGGGAAAGATAAACTAAAATTAATTGGAATTTAAATATTCTAATTTTCAAAATTTTGTGGGTCAAATAAATTACATAAACAATCTATAATTTTATCCTAGAGAATGACAATAATGAGAAATTCTAAAATCTATGACATGCAGTCAAATCAATTTTTAAGGGAAATTTTCTATCTCCAAATAACTACATTAATAAAATAGAGAAAGAGGAGATTAATGAATTGGACATGCAATTTAAAAAGCCAGAACAACAAATAAAAAACTTTAAATTTAATATCAAATTAGAAATTCTGAAACTCAAAGGAAAGATTAATAAGATAGAAACCAAGAAAACTATTGAACTAGTTAATAAAACTAAGAGTTTGTTTTTATGAAAAAAAAAACCCAATAAAACAGATAAATCTTTAGTTAATTTGATTATATTTATAGTAATCAAGTATTTGATATACACTCAAATTCTAGCTTCTGGAATCCTTCATCTCATACCCCATACCAAAATAAGGTCAAAATGGCCACATGATTTGTGCATGAGGGATGATACCATAAATAAATGTGGAGATCAAAGGATAATTTACCTATTGGATTTTTGGAGAAGGGAAGAATTTATGACCAAAGAAGAAGTAGAGAATCTTATGAAAGGCAAAATGGACAATTTTGATTACATGGAATTAAAAAGTTTTTTTTCACAAATAAATCCAACAAAAGCAAGATAAAAAGGGAAGTACAAAGCTGGGAAAAATCTTTACAACCAGTGTTTTCTAAAAGGGTCTTTTTTTTTGTTAAAGCTTTTTATTTGCAAAACATATGCATAGGCAATTTTTCAACATTGACCTTTGCAACGCTTTCTGTTACAAATGTTTCCCTTTTACCCCCATGCCCTCCTCTAGGTTGGAGGAAGTCTAATACATGTTAATTATGTTAAAATATTTGACTGATCCAATATGTGGATACATATTTATATAGTTATCTTGCTGTACAGGAAATAAAAAAAAAAACTGACAAGGAAAACCTAATGCAAGCAAACATCAATAGAGAGGGTGTAATTGCTATGTTGTGGTCCAGACTCAGATCCCACAGGCCTCTCTCTGGGTGTAGATGGCTCTCTTCCTCACTGAACAGCTGGAACTGGTTTGAAATATCTCATTGTTGAAGAGAATCATGTCCATCAGAATAGATCATCATATAGTATTACTGTTGCCATGTACAATGATCTCCTGGTTCTGCTGATTTCACTCAGCATCAGTTCACGCACGTCTCTCCAGGCTTCTCTGAAATCATCCTGCTGGTTGTTTCCTTCAGAACAATAATATTCCATGACATTCATATACCATAATTTATTCAGCTATTCTCCAATTGATGGGCATCCATTGTTTCCAGTTTCTAAGCCACTACAAAAAGGGCTGCCACAAACATTCTTGCACATGTGGGGCCCTTTCCTTCTTTTATGATTTCTTTGGGATATAAGCCCAATAGAAACACTGCTGGGTCAAGGGGTATGTACAGTTTGATAACTTACTGAGCATAGTAACAAATTACTCTCCAGAATGGTTGGATCCGTTCACAGTTCCACCAACAATGCATCAGGGTCCCAGCCTTCCCACATCCCCTCCAATGTTGGTCATTATCTTTTCCTATCATCTTAGCTAATCTGACAGGTGTGTAGTGGTATCTCAGAGTTGTCTTAATTTGCATTACTCTGATCAATAGCGATTTGGAGCACAAAAGGTCTCATTTTTAAAACATATAAAGAACTATGCCAAATTTATAATATTATATATCATTCCCCTATTGATAAATGGTCAAAAGATATGAACATAACATTTTTCGGTTGATGAAATTAAAGCTATCTATAGTCATATAAAATGTTTTATATCACTTTTGATTAGGGAAATGCAAATTAAAACAAACTCTGGGGTACAACATTACACCTCTCAGATTGGCTAAGATTATAGGAAAAGATAATGATGAATGCTGGAGGGGATGTGGAAAAACTGGGACACTAATGCTTTGTTGGTGGAGATGTGAGATGATCTGGTTGCAAAAAATCTGGAACTATCCCCAAAGAGCTATAAAACTATGTATGCCTTTTAACCCAGCAGTGCCACTACTGGGTCTGTGTCCCAAGGAACTCTTAAAGAAGGGAAAAGCACCCACATGTACAAAAAATGTTTGTAGCAGCTTTTTTTATGGTAACAAAGAATCAGAAAATGAGTAGATGCCCATTGATTGGGCAATGGCTGAACAAGCTGTGGTGTAGAGAAGTAATGCAATATTATTTTTTCTATAAAAATGATGAACAAACTGATTTTTGAAAGGACTGGAAAGATTTATACAAATTGATGCTGAGCAAAACAAGCAGAACCAGGAAAACATTGTATACAATAACAGCAAGTGTGTGTGATGAACAACTATGAAAGACTTGTTTCTTCTGGGTGGTTCAATAATCCAAAGCAATCTCAATAGACTTTGGATAGAAAGTGCCATCTGCATCCAGAACATAAACTATGGAGTCTGAATGTAAATCAGCACATGCTATGATCACTTCTTATTTCTGTTTTATTTTCTCTTCCATAGTTCTCCCTTTTGTTCTGATTTTTCTCTCCCAACGTGATTCATAAATGATGTATATTAAAATAAATAAATTAATTAAAACACCTTGTGTTTCATAGAAGCTATTTGCTTGCATATAATGCTATCATTTTTTTGTCTATAAAATTGCAAAACTCAAAACCCTAAGTAAAAGAATCAAAAGAATCAAAATTTCTTTTGTAAAAGCCAACAGTATTAGAATTTGTGTTTTCAGTTTTGGTCTAAGGATGCATAAGTCCAAGTATATCTAGAATAGCACAATAAATTTTAATCATAACAAGTGATTCATTGACTTCTGCATGAAGCAAATAATGTTAAGTAAAGTCGAGTGAATTAGTCTAAACAGAGTTAATTCTGTGTTTTTGTTTGTTTTTTTTTTTTTTTTTTTTTTTTTTAGCAATCCTAATCAATCAGTGTTTTTAAGTATCCAGCTTGTTTAAATAGTGATCCAGTTAGTTTGACTGATTTATTTACATGAATTACAAGTGTATTTCTGTTCCAATTAGCAGTCTCTTATATAATCCATTCTTCATTGTTGCCCAAATCAAACAAAGAAGAGAATTCCAAGAGAGGAACTCTTTCTTCGAAGATAGTTTTTGGAAAACAAACAAACAAACAAACAAAAAAACTCAGTTACCTAGAGATTTTTTTGTTTGCACTGATAGGCATGGGTACTTAAGCAGTCATTTGTGCACATATTTGTGCATATACATATATGCAGATATGTGCAAATACACATATTTGAATTAAAATTTTTTCTTGCCTTCTTATGGGGTTGGACATTGGGTAGAAAAGGGAAAGAATGTGAAACTGAAAAATGTGCTTTAATAGTACTTTAATAATCTAATAAATTAGATTCAAGTGTAAAAAAGTAAAAGGAAGGATTGTTGATTGACTATATTTTTCTGATTAGTAAAAATCAAACACAATAAGACCTATACAAAAGATTTTTTGGGAACAGAAATGACTAACATATTTGACTATACTCATTGCTTCCCTCAGCTCACTTTCAATTCATTTCCCAATCTCTTTTAATAACATTTCGGACTTCAGTACAAGATGAAGACTTCTCCACAAGTACCTTTCTTAATCTAATATTTTCTTTTTCTTAATCTTCATTTTGATAGTAGTCTCAGAAAATTTCAACACTTTCAAATATGCTCTTCCCTGAATATTTTATCTTTCATTTACTTTTAAGGCATAACTAGCTCCTATTTCTTCTTCCTCTCAGCCTATTTCTTTTGATTCACTTTTGCAGTATTATCACTAAAATCTTAACCCCTTCTTCCATGTATCCTATAAGTTTCTTTCTTTCTTTTTTTTACCAAGATGCCTTTTTTTCTTTTTATACTCTCTCCCACACAGAACAAAAATAAAAAACATGAAAAAGTAAAGAAATGAAAAATATTATACTTAGTTCTATATTCAGACTCCATCAGTTCTTTCTCTGAATGTGCATAGTATTTTTCAATATGAGTCCTTTGGAATTGTTTTTTATCATTGTATTGCTGAGAATACCTATCAAGCATGGTTGGTCATTGCATGGTATTACCAATACTATGTACAAAGTTATCTTGATTTTGCTCCTTTTACTTTGCATCAGTTCATATGTTTTTCCAAGTTTTTTTCTGAAATCATCCTTTTCATTGTTTTATTTTAAATAGCATTTCATTATAATTATATTCTACAACTTTTTCAAACATTCCTCGATTGGTGGATAGTGCCTTAATTTCCAGGTCTTTGCAACCAATCCCACTTGTACCCACTCCCCAAAATATACTACAAATATTTTTGTATATTTAGGTTCTTCAATTAAAAAATTATTTGGGATACAGACCTAATTGTGGTATTGTCAGATCAAAGATTGTGAAAAGTTTTATAGCCATTTGGTCATAGTTCCAAATTGTTCTTCAGAATGGTTGAATCATTTCACAATTCCTTGAATAATGCATTAGTATCCCAATCTCCTCAAACATTTCTCATGTCCTTTTCTGTTCATGTCAGCCAATCTGATAGATATGAGGTATTTATGAGAATTCCAAATTATGGAAAACACCATCCAGTTCCAGACAGAGATCTGATGGATGCCAAGTGTAGATTGAAGCATTGATTTTCTTGCTTTTTCCCCCCACAACTTGATTATGTGGAAATATTTTACATCATTTCATTTAAATAATGGCTATTGTATTTTTTTGATTTATCAATGAGTTGGAATGGATTTGGGAGAGGGAGATAATTTGCAATTGAAAATAAAAAAAACAATTAAAATAAAAATCATACAAACTCTTTTGGTCTTAGTTTTCTCACATGTCATATGATGAGTTTGGACTAAATACTTAAATCTATGATACTATTATTATTGCTTTGCATATGTCTACATATATCCATCCATCCATCCATCCATCCATCCATCCATCCATCCAGGCATCCATCCATCCATCTATCTTTCAATCTATCCCTGTATAAACAGCTAGATATGTATAAAACACAGGCACACATATATACATTAATTTATAATCTTTCTATACTTATATGTAAATACACATGTGCCTACATAAATATACACATACATATAGTTCCAGCAACACATATATACTCACACACCAAGTTACACTGAGTCCCAAAAATTTTAGTGCAACTTTAAGCTATAAAACCTAAAAACTACCTCTTTCTTCTTCTCCCTCTCTGTCTCTTTCTCTCTCTCTCTCTCTCTCTCTCTCTCTCTCTCTCTTTCATTCTCTCTCTTCTCTCTCTGTCTCTGTTTCTCTCCATCTCTCTCTATATCTATGATATTCTATCCACTAATCCATGTAGCTGCTCCATATATTTTATTTTTAAGTAAACAAAAATAATAATGAGTTTTGGGGAAAATTTTAAGCAAGTCATTGTGGCCTTTAAAATAATCAGCATTGACTTTTGTATGCTAGAAAAACAAGTCTGAGAAATAGATTTAAACTTATACCTAAAGAATTACAATGAGAAAATTTATGTGATCACATTATATCTTTAAATTGGGAGTTTCAGAGTTTTTCATAATTATTTAATTTCTTTTAGAATAATATTGAGATTTCAAAATGAGGCCTCCAATTTTTCCACTTCAGAGTTTTTCTTTTCTAAAGGTCAACATCTTTCCATAGATTTAATATCTGAATCTTTAATGTTAGCTATATGCTTTTGTTCAAACTTGTATTTCACCAGATCATTCCCAATGAAAAAATACATCTGAAAGTCTCACTGTTGATATTTTATCAAAAATTAAGACAGCTCAAAATCAATAATTCACTATTTTTATTTTTGAACTACTTAAGAAAGAAAGATATAGGAAATAGTAGTGTCTATGTTGTAGACCTTGGTAATCAATATTCATAAATCACTGTCAATATTTTTATATTACAAACTCTATCATATTACAGAAATATTTGACTCAGGCAGCTATTCATGCAGTATGTATCATACTGTTGTAGAATGAATTGTTCAAATTAAATTCATGAGACATGTTTCTTTATAAGCAAGCCATTGGTTTAAATCGATCATGTAGCTTTTTGTTCTTGGTCTTAGCTTATAGTTCAAATATGTTCCTTTTATTTAAATAGCTTGAAAACAATAACATTATCGCCCTTGGGTAATTGTCAACTCAATGTAATATTTTTTTTCCACAAAATGGAATTTTTAATCTTCAACTATTTTTGAATCCTAGCTATTTCTAACTGCCTATAATTGGGAAAGTCACTTAAACTCTCTGAACTTTCATTTCATTATCTTTAAAATGGTAGCAATAATATTTGTATAACATACAGTATGAGATTATGTGAGGAAGTCATTTTATAAAACTTAATGTTCTATTTAATGTTAAAGAATATATCAACAAAAAAGATAAATTCATTTCTTAATCTGTGAAAAGACATAATAAAATCATCAAAGACATTTTAGTTGATTTTTAATCTTGAATTATGAAATTGACAACTCTTACAAGCAGAGACATATAAAAATACATACAGATATAAAGAACTTTAATGTAGAGAATCGTCATAGTTTGGTAGAATGAATTTTGGGAATTGAATGCACTTTAATATGAGGAGAAAAGCTTTAAATTGTACAGTTTTCTCAACTTTAAACATGGTGACAAAAATTCTTCTAGGACCATTTTTAGTTTTTTTGTTTTGTTTTGTTTTTTGTTTTTTTAAGCAGAGAAATACATTTTATGTACCTTAAAAGGTTACAAAAGACAAAGGCACCCAATCTCTATTGACTAAATTTCCAGAATTACTAAGTCATTTATTACTGACCTACCTTGCCATATTTGGCATTGAATACTAATATTTCTTTTCCAATTTTTGCATCTTTCTTCCTGTATCTGATCTACTAATCCTAGAAGAGGAGTTAGAAGACCTCATACTTCGAATTGTTATTTCTAAACTCTCTTTCTGCCACCATTCAGTAACTCAATGGGGTTTGCTATATTTAAATTTACCATCCAATTCAAACTTTGAGTGAATTCCTATATATTCATTGTCTTCTCCTACTCCTTCCAACTTCCATCAAAGTAAATTTAATAAGTCCTTTAAAAGGGATTAGGTTTTAAATTTCCTTCTAACTCTTCTATCACTTATTTAATAACTAAGTAGACTTAGGGCTAATGACCACCATGTTTTATCAGAATTTAAATTTACACATGGAAATAAATAGGAAAAGTGAAAATTCCTGTTGCCAGCAGCCTTGCCTAACAGGAAAGGAGGAGCAAAATGAAATGAAAAAGTAAAGAATTGATTGACTAAGAATTTTTTAATGGCTTCTCTCCACAGGATGAAAATGTTTCCATTGACATCAGGGCATCTAGGTCACTTTCTAACTTTCTTGTCTTATGCTTGATTAGCCATTGAGGTTAATTCTCAACCTCAGCTACCAGTTTAATTACTTTTACAACTCTCCACTGCTTTTCATTTCTCTTCTTTATGTTCAAACTATCCAGAATGAAAGACTGTTGATGCTCCATTCTGACCCTCTGTCATCCTTATGTGTCTTTACTGCTAGCATTTTCTCATCTATTTAAGCAGAAATCTGTTCAACATCAAAGATAAGATTATATGAAGCTAGTGATCTCTCAGTAGTTTGCTTGGTTTACATTCAATACCTAGTTCATGAAATTTCCATGTCAATTGGATTATGAGTGATTTCCCCCCACTGTTTAAGGACTATTAATTCATATGAACCAGGTTTGATTCTTGAGAGTTAATATAAGAAGGGCCTATCTATTTCTTTTATTTAATATTTCCCCAATCTGGATGTTTCCAGGAAAATTTCTAATGCATTGATTTGATATGATATGATTAATTTTCCACCAGTTGGGCACTATTATCCCCTATTTCCACTGAGATATTCAATATGTAAAGTGGGTATCAGATATAGTAGAAACTATATTTGTAGTACTTTATAAAATGCAAATGATTCCATAGCTCTAATTAATATATACAAAAACAAAAAATACTCAAATAATTTGACTTCCCTAGAAATTTTAGATAGTATGTAGTTGTTGTTTTCTACTTATCTCAGACATGAATCATCCAAGCAACCTTAGGTAATATTATGGAGAGTTTCCAAGATCTAGACCTCCTGGTTTCTCATGACATGGTTTTGTCTATTTTTTAAGCTCCTTTTCACTTCCTTTTAGAACATATTTTGTAAATAAAATCTTTAAGTAAAGGATATTTTACTTCTCTCCTTATTCCCTGTACTTCTGGCACTGGCCTAGAAATTCAAGGAATAAAAGACAAGATAGAAAAGCAAAAACAGACAAACTATTTCACAGTCCATTTTTTTTAATTAGAGTGGTCAACTTTTATAACAAAATTGCATCTTTCTGAGTCTCAGTCAACTTATTCAAGAGGCAGCCTCCTGTCTCTGAAGATAAATCAGTAATATACTAAAGTGAAGGAAGCTAGGTGACTTAGTGGATAATCCTGAGTATAAATGTGATCTCATGTGCTTTCTACCTGTTAATCCTGGGCAAGTTATTCAACCACTGTCTTAATCCACTGGAGAAAGAAATGGAAAACCATTTCAATATCTTTGCCAAGAAAAACCCCATAGAAAGTATGGTCCAGGAGGTCACAAAGAGTTGGATATGACTGGATGGTTGAACAAGAATAACAACAATTCATAGATTCATCCTTGCTGTAAAGTTTAAACTTTATAATCTTTTAAAATTGATTTTCAGGAACTCCACCTCAAAATTGATTGGTTTCTTGATTTTCCAGTCTATAAGACTCCTTTAAATTGAAAAAAAAAGCAGAGAATTCAATAACTTGGAGGTAAACAACAACTCATGGAGTATGGTACCTTCATGATACTGGATTAGATAATTTTGATTCATAGAATATCATATGTTTGAAGTAATATTAAAGCCCTGGTTGAAGAAGACTGAGGAAAAAGGAATCCTAAAGAATATTCTGTGGTATGGATGATAGAAGGATAACAATAGATCAGTAACTCAAGTTCGCATAGGCAAACTAGAGTCAAAGAAACCATGGATGATATAGGAATTATTGATGTGTTCAGAAAGCCAGCTAAAGAAGCATTAGATAGATCTCTAGGTTTTATCAAGAAAAGTCCATGGTATAAATTCTTAACCTGGAATTCATGCAGGTCTAAGGATAGGTTTCAAGAGATTATTAGATGTGAGAAAATACATCTTTATTTCACTATAATAAGTTTACTTTGCAACCACAAGTATTATACTTCATGCAATGGGAGAAAAAAATATCCTGAAAAGAAGTCTGTTGGCTTCACCAAATTGTCAAATTGGCCCATGAACAACAACAAAAATGAGGAACCTCTGGCCTAAGGAAACATGGTCATATAAAGCCAATTTAGAAAGAAAACATAATGAGGTTCATTTGAACTTTAGGGAAGAATATGTTTGCACTGCTTTCTTTTGTACCCCCTGATGTGTTGTGTATAGGCCAGAGTTCCATGGTATATATTTGTAGCCAGAATCCCATAGGTATAATTATTTCCTGATTAAGACAAAGACAGAGGTGTTAGTCTTCCCAGAAGGTTCTTATACTTTAGTAACTGAAAAAAGGATAAAGTTTTGTAGTGAGACAGAAAAACAAAGTCACCCTGGAGTAGAAGAAGAATATTTGCAAAGTAGTCAAAAATGCTTTTTCTAATAAGTGTTAGAAATGGTGGTTTATTGGAAATTTAGCATGAAATAGTTATTTTTATTTTTAAAAAGTTCAAGATGAAAAGCCATCTTTAGATGAAATGGAAGTAAAAATAACTTAAATTTGAGGAGATCTGATGGAGGAGAAGAGGCCAAAGTTAAGGACTGAACTTATATCACTGGTATTTGTAATATGAGGAAGGTCAGACTAAATGGTCTACAAAGTCCTAAGTAATTTAATAGAAGAAAGACATATTTATTTTTTTTGGAATATAAGGGTTTCCTAAATTGATTGAATTATTTTGTGGGGGTTGTTATTATTGTTATTGTTATATTTTTAATGATAGCTTTTTTGTTTTCAAAATATATACAAGGATAGTTTCCAGCATTTACCCTTGAAAAATCTTGCATTCCAAATTTTTCTTCCTCCCTTCCCCCTACCCTGTCCCCTAGACAGCAAGTAACACAATATATGTTATATATGTGCAGTTCTTCTACAGGTACATTTATCATGCTGAATAAGAAAAATCAGATGAAAAGAAAAAAAAGAAAAAAAAGAAAAAAAAGCAAGCAAGCAAACATTAACAAAAAGGTGAAAATATTATATTGTGATACACATTCTGTCCCAGTCGTCCTCTCTGTGGATGCACATGACTTTCCATCAGAAATCTGTTGGAATTATCCTGAATCATTTCATTATTCCATCACATTAGTCCATCACAGTTGATTATCACATAATCTTGTTGTTGCCATAAACAATGATCTCTTGGTTCTATTCACATCACTTAGCATCAGTTCTTATAAATCTCTCCAGACCTTTCTGAAATCATCCTGCTGATCGTTTCTTATAGAAGAATAATATTCGGTAACACCCATTGCCATAACTTATCCAGCCACACCCACACTGATGGTATCCATTCAGTTTCCAGTTCCTAGACACTACAAAAAGGAGTGCTACAAATGTTTTTGCATATGCGGGTCCTTTTCCCTTTTTTAGGATCTCTTTGGTATACAGACCCAGTAGAGACACTGATGGCTCAAAAGATATGCACAGTTTGATAGCCCTTTGGACATAGTTGCTAATTGCTCTCCAGAATGGTTGGATAAGTTCCCAAGTCCACAATGTATCAGTATCCTAGTTTTCTTACATCCTCTCCAATATTTATCATTATCTTTTCCTGTCATCTTAGCCAACATGTGAGGTATGTAGTGGTAATTCAGAGTTTTCTTAATTGGAAATATAGTGCATTACAAAATTTATATGATCAAAAAGATCTAATAATGGACCCATTATATTTCCACATCTTTTTATAAAATTATATTTAGGGAGCTAGAAGGTAAAAGAGCAATACCAAAAATTGTTTATATATTTTTAAACAAGCTATTGCCAGATGAAGATTATCTTGCTTGTACTACATTCTGCCATTTTCTTTTATACGTTTGTTCTTAAAGAATTACCCAGGACATTGAGAATCCCCCCCACACACACATACACATGTCTATGTATTATAGATGTGAACCTATGTCTTCTATCGGCAAGCACAGTCATTCATTGTCTATGCATTGTTGATACTGCTGATAATCCTTACCTAATTTTCCCTTTTGTCCAGTTTTGGGTAAGTATCAGTGCAACATTTACTGAGGAATATATACAGGGTCTGTATTGGAAAAAATAGAAATTTAAAGTCCTATTAACAAAAAAGTAAAACTATTCATTAGATCTGGCACTAGTGTTGATTTTGTTTGTGGTAGAAAATCTGGGGCACTGAATTTTTCTTGCTCTCATATTGTTAATACACTTTATCCCTCACTCATACCAGCTTATTCTGTACTTTAATTTTATCTCAGTCGTGGTGGCTTATATTTAGTACACCTTTAATGCTTAGACCAGCATTTTCCTCTTTACTACAAGCTGTGATTTTTACTAGCAAAACGTAAGGTTCCCAAAATATGAATACAAAACATAAAAAATAGAACTACTAAGTTGCTGAATCTCATACTTAGAAAGAATTTTAGAGGCTATCTTTCAACTCAATTCATAAATAAATAAGAATTTCTTCATACAGCATGTTACACCAAAAGATACCTAGCAACTGTCAAACATCTCCCAAACAAAGCAATCCTGAGGATAATGGAAATAGTGCTTGCTGTAGAGCCAGAAAAGACTTGGGTTTGAATTCTATTTTGGATGCTGATCACCTAAATGTTATTGGGCACATCACCAATCCTCTTTGCATTTGAATTTCTTACAAAATGACTGAGATTTTCTAAATAATATGTGAGCATCCTTCCATGTCTAGATCTATGAAGTTTCTTTGCTCTCTGATTCTACATTCACTCTAAAATGTATCTCATAAGTTGCTACCAATGTGCTAACTTTTGCTGATTAAATAAAGGGAATTTTAGTTCAGGACAAACAAAAAGAAAAGTTACCAAAGAGAAAGGCAAATCATACCAACCCCTTCCCACCTAAAAAAAATCCCTGAACACCAACAACTATACTCCATTAATCAAATGTTCTCTCCCCCATAAATTCTAACTTCATCAATAAGTAGAATCTATATACATTTGGAAACATATATAGTAAGAAAAACTGAGAGTAATTTTGGCCTAAGCATACATTTAAAGAAGAATATATTCATGAAACACTCCTGATTGGAGCACATATATAGAGAGAAACAACTCAATAGCCTAATGTTATAAGTCACTCAGTGAGTTCTCCTTCTACTTTGGCGAACTACTCCCTCCAATTCTTGTTTTTATTTCAACTGATGTTCTACATTTTTTGCCTATAAACTCTTTGGTATGCTTTGTTCCTTTTTTCCCCTTTACCTGATTGCTGCTGCATGTTGTTCTTCTAACAAGAAAGAGTGTGAACTTATTCGCTTTTCTATCTCAGGAAAGATATGTGACTAAACCCATTAATGGGATATACATATTTAGAAGCAGATAAAAGATAGTTCATACTCCAGGGGGTGAGGCAAGAATGTTATATCTATCTCCCTTTCTTGGATAAATTACTTTTTTGGTTACTTATTTTAATAGTATTTTCCCAAATATATAAAAAGATAGTTTTCAACATTCACTTTTGTAATACTTTGTGTTCCACATTTTCCCCCTTCCTAAGATAGCACTACCCTCTCTTCCCAAGATAACAAGCAATCTGATATAAGTTAAACTTGGGTAGTTCTTTTAAATGTATTTTAATATTCATCATGCTGTATAAGAAAAATCAGATTAAAAGGGGAAAACATGAAAAAGAAAAAAAAAAACAAGCAAATACATGGCAAAAAGAAAAGGTGAAAATACTATGCTTTGATTCAGATCCAGTCTCCACAGTTCTCTCTTCAGCTCATTTTACAGATGAGGAAACTGAGGCAAATAGGATTAAGTGATTTGCCTAGGATCACAGAGCTAGTAATTATCTAATGCTGGATTTAAAGGAAAATGATTATTCTGATTCTAGACCCAGCTTTCCATACACTCTGCCACCTTGCTGCTCTTAGAATAAATGTCTTAAGGTTTTAACTGGCCATGAGCTCAGTATGAACCAAGAGTGTATTACACTGCATTTAGGCTACTTTCAGAAATAAAGCGTCCAGAAAAAAGGAATTAAGATATCACCGGGCTCCATTCTTATCTGACTGCATTTAAATTTCCAATTTCATATACTGTACTTTGAGTAGCATCCAAACAAAATAAAAGAATCAGCTCAGTAGGAAATATGAAAATATAATATCATGTAAAGAATTTTTTTGGGATTTTTAATTTGAATACCTAGGGAGATCATAATATCTTACTTCAAATGCTTGAAATACTCCCACTTAGAAATGCTAATAGTCTTGTTATGATTTTAGAAGGCAGAAAAAAAGAAAAAAAGGAAGGAAAGAAGGAAGGAAGGGAGGGAAGAAGGGAGGAAAAAAAAGAGGAAATGACAATATTTATTATTTCTTTAAATGGGGATCATTATGGTAAACAGAAATCAAGAAAGTTCTTGTTTTCAAGGAACTTCCATTCTAATAAATGCTTTTAGCTTCAAGATGTAAAGGAACAATAACCATTGGAGTTTAATGGTAAAAAAAAAAAAAAGATGAGGTATGTATTAGTATCTTAATCACCCAAATCAATAATTAACTAATTTATATTTGTTGTTTGGCTAATAAAACCATATCCATTTTTTGTGAGCCATAATTTGATTGTACCAAGGTCGTTGGTATTGAAAACACATTTTTCCAGAACTACAGCAGCTGTGGCTAATTAGAAGGTTGGGTCTGTAAAAGCAAACTCCTGAGTGCAACCCAGAATGATGGTAGTGGAGACTAACTAAGAGTAGGGCTAGTGTTTTCAGAGGTGGGGAGTGACCATTACTGAGGCTACTGAAGTTAAGGTATTGAGCTTTCTTTTTTTGTTTGTTTGTTTGTTTGTTTTTTATCTGGACCCCTTTATTTATTTTGCATAGGAGGAAAGGCAGTAGCAGAGAGATTAAGTGACTTGTCCAAAATTAGTTGGACCTTAGATTCAAACCCAGATCTTTGGGATCTAAAGCCAGTGCTCTTTTCTCTACTCCAAAACTTTAGATCTGGCTTCTTCTTCCCACTCCTTGAGGCCATGGGTCTGGGTTAATTAGTATGGCTGTTTTAATAAGCATCACATCTGGCCCTTATTGGTAAAGAACAACATCTTTTCCCTGTCCACACTTATACAGCTTTCCCTCATACTGGGAGTGATAGATTGATAGGTATTGAGCTTTCTTAAATCAGATTTAAAAGAAAGCAAGGTCAACATAATGTCAGTGATTTGACATCCCTGGCACAGACAGTGCTCAATTTCTCTCTGTCTCTGTCTCTGTTCCTGTTTCTGTCTGTCTCCCTCCCCCTCTCTCTGTCTGTCTCTGTTTCTCTCTGTCTCTGTCTATCTTTCTCCATCCCTCTGTCTGTCTCTGTTTCTGTCTGTCTCCCTCTCTGTCTCTTTCTCTGTTTCCCTCTCTTTCTGTCTTTCTGTTTCACTGTCTGTCTTTCTCTGTTTCCTTCTCTCTGTGTCTGTCTCTTTCCCCCCTTCCTTTCCCTCTCACCCTCACCCTCTCTTTCCTTCCCTCTATCTCTTCCTTCCTCACTGAGTTAGCTAGGACAAAACTTAGAATGTTAGTCTGCCTTGGCAATGTGAGTGGTAGTTAGTGATGATAGCTAGCCCCTTTTCGAATGGAATTGCTCCTCTGATTGATGGTAGAACTTGGGTGAAAGGGAATCATTTGCCTTGAGTAAGAGAAGGGAGGTTGTGGTATTAATAATCTTGGTGTTCTTAGCCTTATTTAGCTACATGGTAACTTTTTATTGCTTGGTATCATGGATGGCCAACAATGGCAGTGGTACTCATCCTTCCAATGGAGTTATCAGCAACTGTTCTGCAACTTTGAGATAGATTAACTAATTTGCCCAATTTAGCAGAATCATTATATATGAGACACATGACTTCAACCAAATTTTTCTTGATTTCAAGGCTAGCTTTTCATTCAACACATCACATTACGTATTATGTGGAGGTTTGATAAATTAAAATAACATTGCTATTTCTGAGGGTTATTAAACACTCATAACTAATGAGTATAATTTTATTTATATGCGATGTATTTATAAATTACATTTTCTCCTTTATTTTTAGTTGATTTGGATAGTGTCCTGCTAGTTTTCTAGAGCATTAATCTATTCCAGCTTCTTAAAAAGAAGTTCATGACCCCATGTGAGATCTCATAACTGAATGTGAGGATATTAAAATTATACTTTATTATCAATAAATTATAGGTCTCTATACCTAATTTATATACTTTTATATCCAGAGTCACATAAAAATGTCTCAGAGAAAAAGTAGTCATGAGAAGAAAAAGTTTAAGAAGCCCTGATGTAGACAACTTACTATTCTGTATGCTACTATAATTCTATTTCATATAGGGGTAGGATAATAAATCATGTTTGGTAAATATTCTGAATAAATGATGTTATGTGGGAAATCATTAGTACTTATAAAAATACTTATCAACTTATTTTTATAAATAATTTGAATTGTATATGACCATATGCATAAAAGAAAAGGCATTAATCCCTATACCCTTTACTAATTACAATAAATTATAATTTGCTAATTGTCTTTCAGGTGTAAAAAATATTAAATTCCATTTTCCACTCTTTTATTTCTTCTACTATATTCTACTATACTACCAAATATTGGTGACACTGAGACATAAATATTATTATGAGTCTTATATAAGCAAGCTTATATTTGGGAGAAACTTTTCTTCTGAATCAACTTTTTATACTTAAGTAGTGACTAAAACTTGTTGCTATTCTTCCCATTTAATGATTATAAGCTTTTGGAATAGTGTCTGAATAAGTTTTTTTTTCTAATTTAAAAGAAAAATGAAGAAAACTATTCAGAAATAACTTCATTATATACCAGGGTATTAAAAATATAGAAAAAAGATGAGTACCTATTTAAAGCAAGTATATATGTCACTGTTGTCAGAAAAGGAAGTAAAAACAAATTTCTTATTACTTAAGGGTATTTTTTATGATGGCCTTGCATGCTTCATCCCTCTAGTAGACAGCTTAATGAAATTTGACTCTGTAACCTGTCCACTTCATTCCCCTACAGTTTATGTCATCTGCTTCGCATCAGCAGTGATAAATCTTATCCCATAATCCACTGGGTATACTCTTCATGGCAATTCAAATAACTGCTTCTCAAGCTTGTTACATGGAGCTTATCAAAAGCTATAGCATAACCTTCTTTGGTTGCTAGCTCCGTGTTTTTTTTTTTTTTTTTTTAAGAATAATGCCACCACAGCAAAATGGAGACAAAAAAAGGCTTATTATCAGTTCTAAATTGTAAACCAATTGAAAAAGCATTAATTAACAGTTTATCATATGACTTTTTGAAATGAAAAGGTAGTGCTTCTGAATAAGGTGTTGCAGAAGAAATTGCTAATATAAGGAAAAGTACAAATAATAGTATTTAATGTGAAATCTAAAGAATCTTTTCAAATTAAAAGTGACACAATTTGGCCACGCCATGAGACTGTACTATTTTTATTGTGGTCAAAAATAAACCTATTTCACTGGCCTGGAGTGAAACAAATAAACCTATCCTGTGAATAATAAATAATATGGATGAAGGAGAAACCATTATACATGGCATATAATAGACATCAGAATAGGATCAGTATGCTTTTAGAATTGGACTAAGCAAATGCAGATTCATAGAAACAGACATTTCAGATGTGAATCAAAATAAAAGAGATGAACATTCATTAAGGTCAGTTATTTCAGAAGTGCCAACTTCTTTGCCCCCTCCTCTCACCATTTTATTATAGTCCAATGCACATTTTATAGGTATTACTAACCTGGACTCCATGAATTTGTTTTTTATATTCTTCATTAACTCTATCTCAATGTAACTGATACATTTTCTGCTGATTTTTTAAAAATTTTTTCTTCTATATTTCCAACTCTAGGAGGGAATCTTAGCATAAACATGACACTAAGACATCAATATTTATGTGGTTTCTATAAATCTACCTTAATATTTTAGGGAAAATTTTCTTTTTGAATCAATTTTTGGGGGCTTGCTCTCTTAAATACTCCTTTAATCCTAATCAATTTTTTCTCAAATTTATGATTCCAAGGTTTCAACCCTGCTTGAATCATCAGGTTTTCCAAATTGGTTTACCAATACCCATATATATATATATATATACATATATACATATATACCCATACATATGTTCATATATATACATATATAATACATATATATATATACATATATACATATAAATGTATATATGTATATATATATATACACATATATGTGTGTGTGTGTGTGTAATTCATTTATAAGTCTATATATTTTATTTTATGCAGTAAAATCATTCTGAAAGGGATATAAGATTTACCAGACAACCAAAAAAATCTTTGACAAAAAACATTAAGAACTACTATCGAATAACTCTTCAATTTACTCTGGACATGGAACATTGGATCTCACCAAATATGCTTTTCATAACCAAGTTACCTTAAATTAATGGAATATGGTTTTTTTCACTATAATTTATAAGTCCTGACAGTCCTGACCGTTGTGCTTCTCTCTATGATTAAAAAAAAAAAATAAAAGAAATAAGTCATTTTGACTTGATACATTTTTAGAAAGGGTCATTTACTAAAGTGGCAGCATTAAGAAAAGTTTATATAAAACATCTTCCCCAAAGATATATGATATTCTTTCATTAGTATATATAGAGTCTAGAGGGAAAATGAGATCAAGTTTAGAATACTTACACCAAAAACAAACAAACAAAAAACAAACAAACAAACAAACAAAAAAACTCACAATACCTGGCGGTCCTTACGCTTGTTTTCTCAAGTTATTCTCCTTAGCCATGGTATAACTTTTCTGTTGAGCTTTTTGTAAATTCTTAAAACTGCCTTTCTTCACTATCTTCAGTTTATTCTGGGTTTTGGATGAAAACATTCCTTGTCAGCTGTTGCTGTCTGGGGAAATTTCATGGAGGCTGAAGAATCCCAAATCCTTTGATTAGCTAAAGTTAATGAGATTCTTCTGTAGCCTAGGGATAAGTTGGGGAGAGGGTAAAGCTTTGAATGCCATAGTCAAAAAGGTAATGATATTGTTGGATTTTAATGTTGGAACCTTTGAAGGATTATAATGTTAAAGTGATGATGTATTAGAAATAATATATAAGATAAAAAATTAACCTCAATTGATAAATTGTCAAAGGCTATGAACAATTTTCAGATGATGAAATTAGTCATTTATAGTTATATATGAAAAAATGCTCTAAAACACTATTGATTAGAGAAATGCAAATTAAAACACTCTGAGGTACCACTTCATATCTCTCAGATTTCCGAAGATGACAGCAAAAGATAATGATAAATGTTGGAGGGGATATGGAAAAACTGGGACATTAATGCTTTGCTGGTGGAATTGTGAAATAACCCAACCATTCTAAGGAGCAATTTCGAACATTGTCCTAAGGGCTCTCAAACTATGTATACCCTTTGATCCAAAAGTGTCATTACTGGGTCTGTGTCCCAGAGAACTCTTAAAGGAGGAAAAGGAACCACATGTACAAAAATGTTTGCAGCAGCTCTTTTTGCGGTAGCAAAAAATTGGAAAATGAGTAGATGTCCATCACCTGGGAAATGGCTGTACAAGTTGTGGTATATGACTGACTAAACTGTTTCCATAGAAGTGAATGCTTTTTCTTAGCATGAACTCAAGAACTATGAGTCAATGAATTTTGTAGTTTAATTCTTAGGACAGTTATACACCTCTCTTCCCCATTAAGGGAATATTTTTAGTTTTGAACATTCAAAATGCACCAGAATATTTTTTGACAGAACAAGCACTTACTCAAGTATAATTACAATTCTAAGTAAAGCAACATGAAAGTCAGTGAAAACAGGATTTAAAAATACATATGCCATCCAATGTACACCCATCTCTTAAATAAAAGTACAGTCTTATTTACTACAAAAAAAGAAAGATGAAAAGAAGTGACAGCACCAATGATAAGGGACATACCATCACATTTATTCCCACAATATTTTGGATAGGTATTTATAAACAGTATATAGTTTGTTTTTTCTCCTTCCTCATGTGTGGATAAACAAATCCCATATTTTACAAATGGTACTTTATTGAACCATCTCTGTTAAGTGATAATGTGGTTCAGTAGAACTGACTCCTAATCATTATTTTAATGTTACTCATCAATACTAACTTCTCTTTCAAATCTCCTGCTTTCCACTAATCTGTCACAAATCACCAAGTGGTGGTATATACTAGAGTCATCTCAGCTGTCAGGTTCAGGAACAGGTCCCTTGTAGTTAGAACACATAAGTGAAGCATTTCAAGGCACCTAGGGAATATCAGCTTGATTTTACTGGAGCAGCAAGTTAGGCAAATGTGCTCACAAATTATTTATGAAAAGATTACATAAACATTTACTTAAAACTTTAAGGGTCCTTTAAATGAAACTGCAAAAGTCAGTTGAAGGTAAATAATACAAAGTACAAATGATTGTAGTGTGTATTTGAAAGGGTGTTTCCTTCACATTGGCCTTTGCTCCCTTATAAGAATTTTTGCATGGCCTAAAGGCAGCATTGTATAATCAATAGTCTGGCCTCAATGTTAGGAAGACCAAAGTTCAGTTCCTGCCTCTGGCCAATGCTGGCCCTTTGACCTGGGGAAATCTCTTTAACTCAGGTAGATAACTCTTTTAGAAGTTTCAAACTGATATTTAAGAATATCAGTTCCCTATATCAATGAATTCATAAATGTTATTTCAATAACAATTGAAAAAAAAAAAACAAAACTGGACAACCACAGAGGATATTGGGTTATTTTTTGTATTTCTGTTGGGGAATCCCTTATAGTTTTCCTTTGTAAGAGAACAGCCATACTGATCATTGAGATCCTAATCATCACCATCAATATCATCATCATCATCATCATCACCACACAAATTTGTTTTAGTTCATGAAGATTTCACTGATCTTATGAGTTCATTGATACCAGCATAATTCTTTTCTTGCAGCTGAAGCTGATGTTCAAAAATATTTATAGGAAAGAAGTTGATTTCATCAGGTTTACATCAGAGAAATATCAGAGACCAGATTATCACTTACTTCTACTGAGTTTAATATGCTTTTGTCATGCTATGATGGCTCTCATCCTTCTCCTCTGTTTCAGCCTTTAAGGATGTTAATTTGGTATCCAAAAGACAAATTTGAAGCTCTTCCCACTGGCCTATTATCACCAAACATAATTCATCCTGATTACTAAACATATTTCTAGTCCTTAAAGGAGTGATACAGTAGGATAATTTTCTTCTTACTCCACAACCCAGATTGTATTCATTTTTCATCAGACCTTAATGTTGGTATTTTCTTGGGAAATGCCATTTCAAAATTCTGAACATATTTTTTATTTACCTTCATCTCACAGAATCCCTAGTTGATTTCAGTGCATAGTTCAACTACCTCTTCCACCAAACGTTTCCTGATTCAGCGTTCTAGATTGGGTTAAATTCCTGCACATTCATACCTGCACCAAGCATATCTTTTTTACATCCTTACACATAGCTACAACAACGGCTAATTGTCTTTGGAAAATCTTGAGGCTTAGTTTTCATTTTTAAAATTAATTGAACATTTTCAGATATGATAAATGTATTTTGAAATTTGCACAAAATTTGTATCCATTTATATGTTATCTCCTTTTGGTGGAATATGTTGTTTGAGGATAGGAGCTATTTCAGTTTTGTATTTGCATTTCCAGTGTCTGATACAGAATAGAAGACTATTGAATTGAAATGAATCCACTTAAATATCAACTTTCCTCTAGCTGAGCTTTATTTCTAGTTCATAGGCACAATTGTTAATAATATGTTCATGTTTCTAATTTTTCTGTTGGGAATTGGTTGGTTAAATTGATGAGTAGTTGAAATGGCCCTATGAGGAACTAAGCACAGCTATAAGGAAGGCAAAAATTAGAACTGCAACAATTAAAAAGTGTCAAAATCATTAATTACAAACTAGACCATATTTGGCCTAGGAGAACTAAGAATGTCAGGTCAGCAACACTGCTAAAATGAAAATGTAAAATAGAAATCACACTAATATTTCCAGAACAAGCATTTTAGGATATTTATTAAACTACATTCCAACTTGACTAACTTACGGAATTGTCCATGATCAAATTAACTTTTACATAGATCACAGAGTTGCTGTGTTTGCTCATTGTTAATTGCCTCTTACCATGTAGGTGTACATATTTACATCAATGTCATATGAGTCTGTACATAAGCTTCTTTAGGGAAAGGGAAATGTCAGTTTAACTGTCTTCATACCTTTAACAAATAATGTCATGCATACAAAAATGTCACTCATTATTGGTGATGCTAAACTCAAAGCATGATCAAAAGTGAACAACTAATTATAAAAGCCAGATATTTTTGCTTTGCATATTTGCAACGGAGAAGACATTTTGCTTACAGTCTGTCATCCTACCCAGAAGTTGTTAGGTAATTGGTTTTCCTTTCTTTAGACTGGATGTATTCTCTGTTTTTTTGTTTTTTTTATTCATTTTAAGCTTACTGCTTGTACAGTACTAAGAATAGTTATTAATCATTTTTGTACTTGTTAACATTTTAAAAGCCTATGCACTTCAATGTTGCAATAAAATAGAATTAATGATTTGATCCAAATTTAACATAATAATCTCCATATTTAAATATCTAAAACATGTGCCTATCTAAATTCTTTGCCATTTCTTTCAATTCGATTTTTTCCACTAAATTTATTTTCTCTTGAAAAGGAGAGTGGCTCAGTGTATACAAACACCAATTGTGGAATTAGAAAATGCAAGTTTCAAGTTTGCCTTTGACCCATACAAGCTATTTGACAGAGCAAATTAACTAATTTCTCTGTCCTCAGGCAAGTATTTAAGACTACAAGTTATATATGCATTAGTAAAGAGGTTTTCAACTCTAGGTTTCCTCTATAACAATTAATTCAAAAATCTAAATTATAAAAGAATGTTTTATTCTTTTAAAAAGTTATAGCAATATCATGCTATTGTGATATTATATATTTGCAAATTAAAGACAAAATGGTTTCTAAAAGTTCTACATTTATATCAGCTTCAGTTTCATATTTTTGAATTTAAATTAATGAAATTTAATTTTAAATTTAAAATACCGGGCTAGATCATCATGTTTTTTCCCCTAGCAGTAACAATTTAGGACAATACAATAAAAAAATTTATATAAAACCAAATGAATTTTAACTATTGCATAGACAACTAATCCTTATTTATTAATTCTTATTAATTTTTTTTTTGGCCTACAGGGAATTTCACTATGTGTCCATATGTATTCCCCAATATAATAAGAAATCATCCAGGTTACCTAGACTATGACAACAGTCTAAATTTCATTTTCTCATTCACAATTCTTCAGAATAACCTATTGAAAAAACAGACCAAAACAGGTTCGCTGTATTAGCATGAAGAAAAGACTAACTTTTCTCCCCTATTCCTCAAGGACACAAAGAACCTTTTGCATCTTAAAATTTTGTGTTCATAAAACAATTTTGCATATAACTAAATTACATAGTACAACATGCACTTTCATTTTTCAAAAGCTTATTATAAAATTTATGAATGAACAGACATTAATTTAATTGATCCTTGGTCTTCCTTTCCTTAATCCTTGTGCCAATCATATAAAATAATAGCATAGCAGTGTTAAAAGTATTTATATAGTAGTACTACATCATAGCACTGTGTCAGAAGGTAAAAAAAAAAGATAATTATCATTAAATCATACTGGTGAGATGCATAAAATGTAAAGCAAAACTGCTATTTTTGCTTTAAGCCTACCTTATATATACTAACCTTATGTCAAGGGAGGAAAGATAAATAATTAGACTTATTAATATTATACCCTTTTTCTTTTATAAGAAAATCAAAATTGAAATTTTCAACTGTCAAGAACCTAGTACGCCCAAATAATTTAGTCATCAGAAATATTTTAGGGATATGAATATAATTTAAAGAGTTTCATCTAGAAGAATGGAAAGTAGCAAACAAGAATTTATTAAATGCTTACTATGTTCCAATCAATATGCTAAGTTTTTACAAATATTATTTTATTGAACTTTACATGAAACCTGGATGATGCTATTATTATCATAATTTTATACTTGTGGAAATTGAGGCAGATAAGTGATTTACCCAGAATGGATCATGTAACTAATGTCTAAGGTTGTGTTTGAACTCAGATCTACTTGACTCCAGTCCTAGTACTAGTTTAACTGTGTGACTTAACTATCTGTAAAACAACATACTTCATTTTAAAAAAATGTAGATATCCTTCACTTTATACAATGAATTAAGCCAAAGAAATTGTATTAAATTTACTATGACAACAGTTCTCTCAGATAGATTTCAAATTGGCAGTGGTTCCTAATACTTTTGGTTTAAATTCTTCTACTCTTAGGTCTTTGTGTCAAGTACTTAATGATCTGTGAATGAATACTTGCATGTAATAAGGGAACTGTTATTAAAAGAACCCTGAGTTGAATGCCTTTGTAATCTAAGAATCCATTTGTAAAATGAGTAAGTAACCCCTAATTTAACTCATTTTTAAGTTTGGAATTTCAGATATTTGACTTGTTAGTAAGGCAAAAGCAACATAAATAAATCCATGTAGATTTATAGAATAGATAGAACGGGACATATATGTAATAGATCTTCTAAACTGTTGCAAGTGGTTTTACCAAGGTAACACAGAAGTAAAGTGTTTTTGAAATAATAAGTCATTTTATTCAGCTCAACTTTTTTTATAACAGTATAAGGAAGAAAATTGTTGGCAAGTTATATTTAATGTTCAAATCATTGATTCTAATGTAATACCAATTTACCGTACCCAATAGATGAATCAGCCAAAGAAATAAAGGTAAATAGATCATTGTAGCAAAGAATAAAGATGATAATTTCAGAACTTGTAGTTAATTGATATCTATTGAAAATCTACTATAAATATAAGACACTATGTTAAGATTACCACTTCTCTTTTCATCATAGATGCATTAATGTCTATGTAGGAACTTCTAAATTTACAATTCTTTCTTTTGCTGTAAAGGAAGTATTGTATTATTTTAGGCATCCCACGGTATCTCTTGCCTTTCCGTCTGATCCCGTCTTCTCATTTGATGTGTGCCTTTCTGCTGTGCTTCACTTAATCCTTATTCTTTAGTTTCACATTTCATTTTGTGCTCCATTCCCTTTTACTCTCTTCATTGTTGACCTTTTTTTTGTTGTTTATGTTAGAAAATCATTCTTAATTTTCATGACCCTTAGAATTAACTAGTATCTTTTTTTCACAATTATTTCCATAATTATCATGCTACTCGAGAAAAGTCAGATCAAAAAGGATAAAGAAAATGAGAAAAAAAACAAAATTCAAGCAAACAACAATAAAAAAGGTGAAAATACTATGTTGTGATCCACACTCAGTTCCAACAGTCTTCTCTCTGGAAGCAGTTGTCTCTTTTCATCACAAGACTATTGGCACTTTCCTGATTCACCTCACTGTTGAAAAGAGCCACATCTATCAGAATTGATCATCTCTTAATCTTGCTGTGTATAATGATCTCCTGCTTCTGCTCATTTCACTCAGCATCAGTTCATGTAAGTCTCTTCAGGCCTCTCTGAAATCATCCTGATGGTCGTTTCTTAAAGAACAATAATATTCCATGACATTCATATATCATAGTTTATTCAACCATTCTTCAACTGATGGGCATCTACTAAGAATCCAGTTTCTTGCCAGTACAAAAAGGGGTTCCACAAACATTTTTGCACACATAGGTAATTTTCCTTGTTTTATGATCTTTTCGTGATACAGGCCCAGTAGAGACAGTGCTGGATCAGTGTTTGACAGCCTTTTGGGTATAGTTCCATATTGCTCTTCAGAGTGATTGGATTAAAAACTCTACCAACAATGTAATAGTGTCCCAGTTTTCCCACATGCCCTCCAATATTCATCAAAAACTTTTCTGTCATCGTAGTCAATATGAGAGAGGTGTAATGGTTCCTCAGAGTTTTCTTAATTTGCATTTTTCTGATAAATAATGATTTAGAGCATTTTTTCATATGACTAGAAATGGTTTTAATTTTTAAAGCAGAAATTGTCTGTTCACGTCCTTTGATTATTTATCATTTGGAAAATGGTTTGAATTCTTATAAATTTGAGTCAATTCTCTATATATTTTAGAAATGAGGCCTTTATCAGAACACTTGCATATAAACTTTTCCCCCCAATTTATTGCTTCCCTTCAAATCTTGTCTACATTGGTTTTGTTGATACAAAACCTTTTTAACTTAATATAATCAAAATGAGCCATTTTGCATTCCATAATGTAATCCAATTCTTCTTTGGCCACAAATCTTTCCTTCTCCACAGATCTGAGAGTTAGATTATCCTTTATTCTTCTAATTTACTTACACTATCACTCTTTTTTTTTTTTTTTTTTTGGTGAGGCAATTGGGGTTAAGTGACTTGCCCAGGGTCACACAGCTAGGCAATGTTAAGTGTCTGAGACCAGATTGGAACTCACGTCCTCCTGACTTCAGGGCTGGTGCTCTATCCACTGCACCACCTAGCTGCCCCTATACTATCACTCTTTATGCTTAAATCATGAACTCATTTTGACCTTATATTGGTGTAAGGTATTGTTGTGGGTCAATGCCTAGTTTCTGCCATACTAATTTCCAATTTTTACAACAATTTTTTTGTCAAATAGTGAGTTTATATCCCAGAAGCTAGGGTCTTTGGATTTATCAAACACTAGATTACTATAACCATTGACTATTGAGCCTTGTGAGCCTAACCTATTTCATAATCAACTAGCCAGTACCAAATGTTTTGGTAAGTGCTGCTTTATAATATAGTTTTAAATATGGTGCTGCTAGTACATTTTCATTTGCATGTTTTTCATTAATTCCCTTGAAATTCTTGACATTATATTATTTCAGATGAACTTTGTTATAATTTTTTCTATCTTTGTAAAATAATTTCTTGGGAGTTTGATTGATATGGCCCTGAATAAATATTCATTTAGGTAGTATTGCCATTTTTATTATGTTAGCCTGCCCTACCTATGAGCACTTGATGTTTTCCAATTGATTAGATCTGACTTTATTTGTGTAAAAAGTGTTTTGTAATTGTGTTCATACAGTTCCTGACTTTGCCTTGGCAGGTAGATTTCCAAGTATTTTATATTATATATAATTGTTTAAAATGGAATTTCTCTTTGTATCACTTGCTGCTGGACTTTATTGGTAACATATCAAAATGCTAATGATTTGTGTAGATTTATTTTGTATTCTGCAACTTTTCTAAAATAGTGAATTTTTTCTAGAAGTTTTTTAGTTGATTCTCTAGAATTCTCTAACTATAACATCGTATCATCTGCAAAGAGTGATAATTTACTTTCCTCATTACCTACTCTCATTCCTTTAATTTCTTTGTCTTCTCTCATTGCCAAAACTAACATTTCTAATGCAACTTTGAATAATAATGGTGATAGTGGGCAACCTTGTTTCACCCTTGATTTTATTAGAAATGTTTCTAGTTTATCCATATCATTTGTGATGCTACTGATC
This sequence comes from Myrmecobius fasciatus, assembly GCA_023553655.1. Lineage (NCBI taxonomy): Eukaryota > Metazoa > Chordata > Mammalia > Dasyuromorphia > Myrmecobiidae > Myrmecobius > Myrmecobius fasciatus. Next base: position 72,731 of record JAJPUD010006614.1, on the reverse strand, counting down.
ATTTTAAGGAAAACTTCATTTATTGCTATACTCCTTATTGTTTTTTAATAGGGATAGATATTTGATTATGTCAAATACTTTTTCTTCATCTATTAGTATAATAATATTATTTTATTAGTTTGGTTACTGATATAGTCAATTATCTAGTAGTTTTCCTAATATTGAACCAACCCTGCATTCCTGCTATAAATCCTATTTGGTCATGGTGTATAATCCTGGTGATAACTTGCTGTAATTTCTTTGCTACTATGTCATTTAAAAATTTTTGTATCAGCATTCATTAGGGAAATGTTCTATAATTTTCTTTTTCTGTTTTGACCTTACTCAGCACCATATTTGTGTCATAAAATGAATTTCATAGAACTCCTTTCCCTATTTTTCCAAATAGTTTGCATAATATTGCAATTAATTGTTCTTTAAATGTTGGCTAGAATTCACATGGAAATCCATCTAGCCTTGAGGATTTATTCTTAAGTAGTTTATTAATAGCTTGTTGAATTTTTTTTCTAAAATGGGACTATTTAAGTAATTTATTTTCTCCTCTGCTGATCTGGACAATCTATATTTTTCTAACTGTTCAACCATTTTATTTAGATTATCAGATTTATTGGCATGCAGTTGGGCAAAATAGCTCCTAATAATTACACTAATTACATCAATTAGGAGTGTAATGTTCACCCTTTTCATTTTTGATATTAACAATTTGATTTTCTTCATTTCCTTTTTCTAATCAAATTAACTAAAGTTTTTTTTTCTATTTTGTCATTTCTTATTAAACCAACTGAATTTTATTATTTCAATAGTTTTCTTACTTTCTATTTTATTGATCTCCCCTTTTATTTTCAGAATTTCAAATTTGGTATTTAATTGGATGTTTTTAACTTGTTCTTTTTCTAGTTCTTTAGTTGCATGTTTAGTTCCTTGATCTTCTCTTTTTCTATTTTATGCAAATATACATCTAAAGATAGAAAAGTTCCTGTAAGAACTGCTTGGGCTGCATCCCATAAATTTGATATACTGTCTCATTATAGTTATTCCCTTGGATGAAATTTTTGATTGTGTCTATGATTTGTTTTTTCACCCATTCCTTCTTTAGGATTAAATTATTTATTTTCCAATTAATTTTTAGTCTATTTTCCCTGGACCATTTATTACATATAATTTTTATTGCATAACAATCTGAATAAGATGGATTTGGTATTTCTGCCTTTTTGCATTTCATTTTGAGGTGTTTATACCTTAATACATGATCAATTTTTGTGTAAGTTCCATGAAACACCAAAAAAAGTATACTCCCTTCTGTCTCCATTCAATTTTCTCCAAAAGTACATCACCTTTTAACTTTTCTAAAATTCTATTTACCTCCTTAACTTTTTTCTTATTTATTTTGTGATTCAATTTATCTAGTTCTGAGGGAGCAAGGTTGATATACCTCACTAATATAGTTTTGCTATCTAATTCTTCTTACACCTCTCTTAATTTCTCCTCTAGGAATTTGGATGTTATACCATTTGGTGCATATATATTTAGTAATGATATTATTCCATTTTTATGGTACCCTTTAGCAAAATATAGTTTCCTTTTCTCTTTTAATTAGGTCTATTTTTGCTTTTGCTTGATCTGAAATCAGGATCACCTTGCTGCCTTTTTTAAATTTTTTTTTAAATTTTTAATATTTTTTTTGTTTTTGCTGAGTCAATTGGGGTTAAGTGACTTGCCCAGGGTCACACAGCTAGGAAGTGTCTGAGACCAGATTTGAACTCAGGTCCTCCTGACTTCAGGGCTGGTGCTCTAACCACTGCGCCACCTAGCTGCCCCTAATTTTTAATATTTTTTTTAATTTCAGCTAAAGCATAATAGATTCTGCTCCAGGTATTTACCTTTATTTTATTTGTCATATTCTGTTTTAAATGTGTTTCTTGTAAACAACATTTTGTAGGATTTTGACTTTTAAAGCAGTTTGCTCTCTGCTTTCATTTTATGTGATAACTCATCCTATTCACATTCAGTGGGTGCTTTAGCTGAGAGATGGATATGTGAGTGTGCAGGTTCCTGGAAGAGAATTGGGGATGGCATCAGATTCTACCATAAGGCCAGCAGGATTTGTGTTAGAGCAGAGATGGACAATATAGAATGGAAAGGAATGAGAATATATTAAAAGTCAGAATATCAGAAAGCAATAGAAATTCACTATTTCAGCCCCTACTAAGGATGGCCTTTCTAATGACTGAATGGTGTTCATGGCATAAAAACTGTCAGACATGATATTTATGGGGCCACGAATGTAGGAAAACAGCAGTCCCTTAGCTTGGGTAGACATAAAGGGTATAATAAACACAAAGGACTGAGACAAGTTGGAAAGAAACAAGGAAGCTCTATTGTTCTTTCTGGAATCTGTATATGGGTTAAGAGCCTGTGGCAAAGGAGAAAGACTGGTTATATGAGGGGTGATCCATGGCCCAGAAAAAATAGTGGACACAATTGTAGCATGGAGCAAGATAGGGATATGAAAGGAACAGCCTATGTAAGAAGCACTTGCTATTCAGGATCTTGTGAAATGACAGTCTCCAGTTGGCTTTGGGTATACATGGTAGTGATAGCATCTGGCAGGGAAGCTAAGCATGAAATGGTTCCTTTAACCACTATTTTCAAAAGGTGTCCTGATGAAAAGGCATAAGGCAAAAATCACACAATGAAGCTGAATAGGAGGGGGGAAAAAACCTTCTAAAATGGAATCGCCTTGATGGAGCAAGGCAGTAGGGTATTCAGGAGTAGGGAACAAAGACAAGGTAACTAAAAGGTCTGGTTCATACTGATGAGACATAAAGTGGAGAGTGTCCATAACTTGTGCCAAGGCAGCTTTGGCAGCAGGACTGAAAGAATGGAGAGATGTAAGGGCTGGATCCCTTGGGAGTAAGTCACCCAAGGGCTTCAACTGAGCATTAGTTAAAGGAAAGTAAGGATGTAACCACTGAATGTCACTAAAAAACTTTTGGGAGTTGTTGAGAGTAATCAATTAATCTTTCCTTATCTGTACCTTTTGGGGTATAATATACTCAGGGAACACCTTGAAACCTAAGTAATTGACAGTTGTAGTTCTCTGTATTTTGTCAGGGGCAATGTATAATTGTACTGCTTCTAAAGCCCTGACTATATGTAGCATATCCTGAGCAATTGAAGACATCAGAGAGACTCCAATAAGATCATCCAAATAAAGGATCTTTATGGAACCAGGATATTTTTCCCTAATTGGCGTTTCTAAGTGACAGGTATTCATTATTATATTGTAGCTAGATATTAATATCAAACAGTAACTAGCTATAACAATCTGTGTATCACAACATAATATGATGATCAATTCTGATGGACATGATTCTCTTCAACAGTGAGGTGATTCAAACCAATTTCTATTGTTCAGCAATGAAGAAAGCCATATACATCCAGAGAGAAGCCTATGGGAACTGAGTGTGGACCACAACCTAGCATTTTAATGCTTTCTTTGGATGTTTGCTTGCATTTTTGTCTTCCTTCTTAGGCTTTTTTTTCTTGTGCTACAATATAACTCTATAGATATGTATACATATATTAGATTTATCATATATTTCAACATATATAACATGTTTTATATTACCTGCCATCTAGGGAAGGGGGTGGGGGGAAAGGGGAAAAATTTGGAATAGAAAGTTTTGCAAAGATCAATATAGAAAAATTACTCATATGTTCTATAAATAAAAAGGTTTAATAAACAAGCAAAAAATAAAAATAAAAACAAACAAAAAACCAATTTGTCATTCAGCAGCAAGAGATACAAAAAGAAATTCCATTCAAAATAACTGTTGAGAGTATAAAATATTTGGGAATCTATCTGTCAAGGAAAAGTCAGTAACTATACAGACTAAACTTACAAAACACTTTCCACACAAATAAAGTCAGACTTAATCAATTGAAAAAAAAATCAAGTGCTCATGGGTAGGGGGAGCAAATATAATAAAAATTACAATACTACCCAAACTAACTTACTTATTTAGTGTCATACCAATCAAACTCCCAAGAAATTATTTTATAGATCTAAAAAAATAGTAGCAAAGTTCATCTGGAAGAACAAAAGGTCAAGAATTTCAAGGGAATTAATGAAAAATTAAAAAAAAAAAGCTGATGAGGGTGTCCTTGCTGTGCCAGATCTAAAACTATATTATAAAGCAGTGATCATCAAAACCATTTGGTACTGGCTAAGAAATAGAGCAGTCGATCAGTGGCATAGGATAGGATCACAGGACAAGCTAGGCAATAGCTATAGCAGTCTAGTGTTTGATAAATCCGAAGACCCCAGCTTTTGGGATAAGTACTCACTATTCAACAAAAACTGCTGGGAAAATTGGAAAGTAGTGTGGAAGAAAACAGGGCTTGACCACACCTAACACCACATACCAAGATAAGATCTAAATGGGTTCATGATTTAGACATAGAGTGATATTATAAGCAAATTAGAGAAACATAGGATAGTTTACCTCTCAGATCTATGGTGAAGGAAGGAATTTGTGTCCAAAGAAGAACTGGAACTCTTAATTGAACACCAGATAGATAATTTTGATTTTATTAAGTTAAAAATGTTTTTGTACAAAGAAAACTAATGCAGAAAAGATTAGGAGGTAAGCAACAAATTGGGAAATCACCTTTACATTTAAGGGTTCTGATAAAGACCTCATTTCTAAAACATAGAGAATTGTCTCATATTTATAAGAATTCAAGCTACTCTCCAATCGATAAATGGTCAAATGATATGAACAGACAATTTTCAGATAATGAAATTAAAACTATTTCAAGTCATATGAAAAGATGCTCTAAATTACTATTGATCAGAGAAATGCAAATTAAGACAACTCTGAGATACCACTACACACCTGTCAGATTGGCTAAAATGACAGAAAACTATAATGCTGAATGTTGGAGAAGATGTGGGAAAACAGGGGCACTGATACATTGTTGTGAACTGTGAATGGATCCAACCATTCTGTGGAGCAATTTAGAACTATGCTCAAAAAGTTGTCAAACTGTACATACCCTTTGACCCAGCAGTGTTTCTATTAGGCTTGTATCCCAAAGAGATGTTAAAGGAAGGAAAGGGACCCACATGTGCAAAAATGTTTGTGGCAGCCCTTTTTGTGGTGGCTAGAAACTGGAAACTGAAGGGATGCACATCAATTGGAGAATGGAATATTATTGTCATGGAATAATATTGTTCTGTAAGAAACGACCAACAAGATGATTTCAGAGAGGCTTGTAGAGACCTCCATGAACTGATGCTAAGTGAAATGAGCAGAACCATGAGATCATTATACATGGCAACAATAAGACTATATGATGATCAATTCTTATGGACATGGTTCTCTTCAATAATGAGATGTTTCAAACCAGTTCTAATTGTTCAATAATGAAGAAAGCCATATATACCCAGAGAGAGAAGGATACGAATGTGGAACACAACATAACATTTTCATGCTCTCTGTTGATGTTTGCTTGCATTATGTTTCCCTTCTCAGATTTTTTTTTCTTGTAGATTAGATTTTTCTTACACAGCAAGATAACTGTAAAAATATGTATACACATATTCTATTTGTCAAGTATTTTAACATAATTAACATGTAGTAGACTTCTTGCCATCTGGGGGAGGTGTAGGGGATGGGGGGGGGATTTTGTAAAAGAAAGCTTTGCAAGGGTCAGTGTTGAAAAATTACCCATACATATGTTTTGCAAATGAAAAGCTTTAATAAAAAAAATAATTTGTCCATACTTAAATAATTTTTCCATGTTGAGTTCCTTGAAATCAATCTTTGATATTGCCTCTTATATGTTAAATTTTCTATCTGTTTGTTTGTTGAATGTCCATTTTTTCTCAATCTTATAACTAATTTTGCTGGATATTGTATTTTTGGCCACAGGCCTAGTTCTTTTGATTATCAGAGATATGATTCCAGGATCTGTGTTCTTTTCTTGTAGCTGCTGATAGATATTCTTGTATAATTTTAATTGTAGCTCCAGCATCTTTGAATTAATTTTTTCCTTGTTTTTTGAGAAAAAAATTTTCTTTGATCTGAGGGTTTCAAAATTTGGCAATAAAATTCCTGTGTATATTTTCCACAAAAGATCTTCTTGTGGTGATGATCTGTGAATCTTTTCTAATTCTACTTTTCCCTCATGTTCTAGCACTCCAGGATAATAGTCTAGGATTATTTTCTGCATTATGTGTTAAGGTTCTCTTTTTGATCATAACTTTCAGGAAGTCCAATATGTTTATTTTTTCTTCTTAATCTGTTTTCCAGATATGTCATTTCTCTTATTAAGATGTTTCACATTCTGTTCTATTTTCTCATTTTTTATAATCTGTTTTTTATTTATTGTTCTCTAATAGCTCCACTGGCTTCCTCCTTACCAATTCCAATATTTCAAAGAATTATTTTCATCTTTGAGACTCATTTTCCAGTTGGTTAACATTTTTTTATAATCTTGTTCTTGAATGGTTTTTATTTTTTAGTTTTTCCTCAATGTGTCTCTTTTGATTCTTAAATTATTTTTGAGTTATTTTTTCTGCATTCCTGCCCTGCTGCTTCTGCACTAGCTGCACCAGAAAATGTTTGCACTTCACAAAAGTTAATCCCAGCCTGGAGTCTTTCTTCAGATCCTGTTGGGTATATTAGGGGGACCCCTGTTCTACCCCAAATTTTCTTGATTTTTTTCCCACTCTATGTTCACAAATTTGTTCTATTTTTAAGGGAAATCTGGAGAGCTTGAGATTTATCTGTCTACTCCACCACCTTCCCAGAATCATCCCCAAGTCATTAATTTTCAGTTGATAAATTCTAATTTTTAAGAATTTCTTTTCTTCAGGGAGCTTTTGCATTTCCTCTTTCATTTGGCCAATTCTATTTTCTTGAGAATTATTTTTCTCTGTATAATTTTAATATCTTTTTTGATGGTATTGATGCTTTTTAAAAATCATTCTCTTGCATTACTCTCATTTCTTTTCCCATCCCCCCCATTCTTTTAATTTGCTTTGTAAAATCCTTTTGAGGCTCTTCCAGGACTTCTTTTTAGGCCTGAATCCAAATTACATCTTTCTTTGAAGATTCACATGTAGCTATCTTGACACTGTTGTCCTCTTCTAAGTTTGTGCCTTGATCCTCCCTCTTACCATAATATTTATTATTACTATAAAATTGTTATTTGTGGGGGGTTGATCATTTTTTCTAACTTTTTATGACTTTGTATTTTTATGGGAGAGTTGTGCTCTGGACCTGGACTATCCCAAGCTTTTTCTACTGGGAATCTAGGTCTTATTCCTGTTTATTGAGCTTCAGGACTTTTCTCCTTGCTTTCTTTGAAAGTAAGCTTCACTTCTGACTTCTACTGGTGTGTAAGGTTTCCCTATTGGCCTTCTCAGGGTGTGGGATTTAGCTGCTAGTGAATTCTAGTGCTGGGGTCTTTTGCTTCATTGCTATGGCAATAGAGTGCTGGGGGTAGTTGGCCAGGGGAGGAGAAAGCTTGTTGGTGATCTATCCCAGAAGTAGATTCTTGCCGGAAAGAGGACCTCTAATTTGGCAGGCACAAAGGGCAAGGTCTCACTATTGGTAAGTCCCAGTCTGGTCCTTTTCTATTAGTTCATAATTGGATCAAGAGGTTGCTAGGACTTCTTTCTTGCTTATGGCATTCAGGCTTATAGGAGAGCTGAGCTTTTCTGTGACTTGGTCTCTTGATAGGATCCTACAGTGATACTGACTTGTTGCTGTAGCTGCTATTGGATTATTCTCCACTCCAGAGAAACAGACTTTTCCTCTTTTTCTGGTAAAGTACTTCCCAGCTCCTGGATCAATTTTGAAGCAGTTTCCTAGTTGTTTGGAGGGGAATTTGAGAAACTTTCTTCATCACTCCATCGTCTTGGCTCTGTCAGAGTCCCCTTTTCCTTTTTACAATGTTTGTGGAGTAGTCTTGCAATTTTAATGTCATTACTTTTTTATTTGAAGGTCTTTCTTTTGATGCATTTCAAACCTTTGCTTTCTGAATTAAATTATTACATTTAACCAATAAATGTTTTGGAGTTTGTATCTATTATTTTGTTTTGTTTTAACTGAAAGTTATCTGCAGAATTTCAATTGGAATTTAATTTTCTATGTTCTGGAGTTCTTGGCATTTCTCATATAAATTCATTTATTATCCAATTATTGTTTTTTGTGTTGTGTTTCTTTGGGAGAGCTATGATCCTGAAGGTGAATGTAAATTCTATCTTTGAATTCATTATGTTTACTTGTGCAGTTATCATATTTCTGTTAATGTTATTGGTTTTTATTTTTGCTGTTGTTTTTCTTCTAGATTATTCCTTATTTCTATGTATTTGTATTCCTCATATTTTATTCTCTCTTTTGTTGCATTGATAACGCTTGCCATTGCAGATGAAAGTTTATTTTTCCTATTGTGCTTATTGTTTTTTGTTATACAGGATAGGAATTCTCTCACAATTCTTATTTTTCTTTTAAATCATTAAGGTATAGAATATTGTGGTTTCATTTTCTCCTCAAATTCCATAGAGTTCTCTCTTTCATCAAGTGTTGGATCATTTACAATTGAATGTTTAAGATCAGGAACATAATGTTATAAAAGATATTTTAAGAAGATCAATTATCTTTTTTTAATTTTACTTTATTTTCTTTTTAATTTATGGAATAAAATAAGTGTTTCCATAATGCAGTGTAATTTAAAAAGATGATTGCATATGAAACTAAAAATGTTTTATGTATAACTTGCTATTCTCTTTAAAGATGTAACAAATTTATGAACTAAAGTTTCTTTTTTGAAAAATTTTCCATCCTTCTCTCTTTATCCTAGATATGGCTACCATCAACACAATGATATACATATTTTTATCAGTCATTGAGATAGTGAAAAGGAGGAAAGATTTCATGTCTACAAAGAATTGTATTAACAAAAAGACAACTGAGAAGACACCAAATGATAGTTTTTATATATCAATGAAAATTTCTTCAAACTTTCTTTTCTTTTAATTTTTTTCCATTTAATAGTATTCATTTTCAAAATACGTAAAATAATTATCAACATTTACTTTCACAAGATTTTGACTTCCAAATTTGTATCCACCTCTCTCCATTCCTGTCTTCCCCAATAAAACAAATAATCTGATATAGGTTTTACAGGTGCAGTTACTTTAATAATATCATATTGTGAAATAAAGAATCAGGACAAAAGGGAAAAACACAAGAAAGGGAAAAAAAGTACATAAAAGTGAGAATAGTAATTTTTGAATACATATTTAGACATTATAGTTCTTTCCCTGGATGGGCAGAGCATTTTGCATTGAGTCCTTTAGAATTCCCTTGGAGAAAAGATAAGTATAACTGATCTTGCACAATGTTTCTGGTACTGTATATAATGCTCCTCTGGTTCTTCTCACTTTACTCATCATCAATTCAAGTTTTTTTTTTTTTTTCTGAAATCCAATTACTTATCCCTTTTTGTAGCACAATCAATGCTCACCTTGTTCAGCCATTCCACAATTGATTGGTAGATATCCCTTCAGTTTTCAATTCTTTGCCATCACAAAAAGAGCTCTTATAAATATTTTTGTCCATGTGGATCTTTTCCCCCTTTTTATGATCACTTTGGGAAACATGTAGCAGTGATATTGCTGGAACACTGAGTATGTACAGTTTGGTTATTCTTTGAATATAGTTTCAAATTTTTCTCTAGACTTATTGGATCAGTTCACAGATCTATCAACAATGCATAAATGCTCCTGTTTTCACAAATCTTTCCCAACATTTATAATTTTCCTTTTTTTGTCATAATAGCCACTCAGATAAGTTTAAGGTGGGACACCAAAGTTATTTTAATTTTCATTTCTCTAATCAAAAATGATTTAGAGAATATATACCAGATATTTTTGATGGTTACAACTTTGTAATATAGATTGATATGCTATTTTGAATGACCTTTCTTTGTAGTTTTAAAAATTAATTCTCTTGATATTGTTGTTTTGTTCTTCCAGATGAATTTTATGGTTATTTTTCTAGATCTGTCAGATTTAATTGGTATGGCACTAAATAAGTAAATTAGCTTAAGCAGAATTGTCATTTTTATTATATTGGCTTTGTATATTCATGAGCAATTAATATTTTCAATTGTTTACATCTGACTTTATTTGTGTGAAAAGTGTTTTGTAGTTGTATTCATATACTTTCTGGTTTTATTTTGAAAGATAGACTCCTAAATATTTTATATTGTTTAGTTATTTTAAATGGAATTTCTCTATCTCTTGCTGATGAGTTTTTTTGGTTACATAAAGAAATATTGATGATTTGTGGGCTTATGATATATTTTGCAACTTTCCTAAAGTTGTTCTCAATTATTTCTAAAAATTTTTAATTGATATTCTAAGTTTCTATAAATATACCACCATATCATCTGCAAAGGGTTATAGTTTTGTTTCTTCATTGCCTGTTAAAATTTCTTCAATTTCTTTTTTTCCCCTTTGATTGCTAAAGCTAACATTTAATGTTAGTCTGAAAAAGGCATTCCTGTTTCATCTCTGATCTTCTTAGGAAAGCTTTTAGTTTATTTACTTTATATATAATGCTTACTGATAGTTCATGATAGATACTGCTTATCATTTTAGTGAAAATCCCATTTATTCCTGTGTTCTTTAGTGTTTCTTAATAGGAATGGGTGTTGTTTTGTCAAAATCTTTTTCTGCATCTATTGAAATAATCATAAGATTTCTGTTGGTATATATATATATATATATATATATATATATATATATATTGCTGAGGCAATTGGGGTTAAGTGAATTGTCCAGGGTCACAGAGTTAGGAAGTGTTAAGTATCTGAGGCAAGATTTGAGCTCTGGTCCTCCTGACTTCAGGGCTGATACTGTATCCAGCTGCCCCTGGTTCTGATATTTAAATGGTCAGTTATACTGATAGTTTTCCTAATATTGAACCAGCCCTGCATTTCTGATATTAACCCCATCTGGTCACAGTGTATTCTTTTAGTGATAAATTTGCTACAATCTCCTTACTAATATTTTGTTTAAAAGTCATTAGGGAAATTGATTTATAATTCTGTTTATCATTTTGTTTCTTCCTGGTTTAGTTATCAATACCATGTTTGTCATAAAAAGAATTGGTAAGATTCATTCTCTGCTTACTTTTCCAAAATTTTTATAGTTTTAAAATTAATTTTTTTTAAATTTGTTGTATAATTCACTTGTAAACCAATTTGGCTCTGGAGATTTTTTTCTTAGGAAGTTCATAGATTTCTAAAATAGGGTTTTATTTTTCTCTTCTTATTTCCTCTTCTTATTGATTTTATTTCCTCTTCTGTTAATCTGGACAATTTCTATTTTTGTAAATATTAATCCATTTCATTTACATTTATCAGATTTATTGGCATATAGTTAGGCAAAGTAGCTCCTATTTACTGCTTGTATTTAATTGAGAATTTGTAATTTGTTCCTTTACTAGAATTTTTTTTAGTAGTATGCCCAATTCATTGAGCTGTTCTTTTAGTATTTTATTCATTTTTAGATATTATACATTTCTCCAAAGAAAACTTTACCCAAAATTAAGTTTAAAATGAGAGAAGTGATTGAAAAATGTGTCTCCAGTATTGAATAAAGACCATAACCATTTGGTCTCATCATATCTTCTTTAATAGAATAATATTTTATCTTACATCACTGATAAATATCTTTAATTGCATACATTTTGGAACTCAGAATACCAAGTTAAAAGGTCAATATTGCCTTCATTCTTTAAGACATCGAAAAGAGAAATAGTCACTTTCTTTTTTTTTCCTTTTTCAGTGTACTAGCTTGTTATATTTTAAGGTAACATACTGGAAATATAACATTACTATAATATCAAGAAGCCAAAATAAATTTCTTTGAAGTGAAAAATAAAACTCCAGTAATGCCAGATTGAAGATTACTATTTATCCCTTTTTTTCTGTATTTCTTTCTGTAAAGGTCCAACAACATATGGTAAAGGGAGCACAACATCTGGCCTTGGTTTCATTTTTCCAGCTCCTCTGTCATTTTGTGAATGAAGGTGCTCTATTTTATAAATCATGACCATTAAATATGTTGTAATGATTCAAATGACATTGAATCAGCAAGCATTTATTGAAAACAAACCATATGCTCAGTATGGTCCTAAGTGTTTTCTGCAACAAAAGATTTGCAAATATTGAGCTATACAATAACAATATCAAAAATTGCCTATTCAAGTGTCAAAATATGATTCCCTTAGATGATAATAATAAACATTTTAAGAAATTTTGTTGTTGGAAAACAACCCAAAGCTTTGAAAACAAGCTTTGAATTCAGATTACATGAGTCAGAATTATGGCTATTCTGCTAACTTTAATTTGTGTGATTTATAGAAAATATAGAGTGAAACTAAATAAAGTTTGGACTTAACCTTAATGGCTATGTAAAACTGAATGGGTTATTAATTTCTCTGTAGTTCAATTTCCTCATATATACAGTGAGTATTATATTCAAAGACTTTTAATATCTCTTGCAGCTCTAAGTCTATGATTTTATGAGATCAGAGAAGTCCCAGTTCAGATTAGGATTTTCAATGCGTAATTAAGATGTTTCTTTTTGTTTGTATTATCATATCTACCAAATCGCCTTCACCACAGCCAGTGAATCCTTTGCTTTGTTCATGAAACATGAACCTTAAAGGACCTTATATATAAGCAAAGTTTCCAGCCACAGTCACTCCAGACTCAGATGGTGCAGGAGGGGATGTGTTCATTAGTACTCAACTGGGGGAGAGGGTAGGACAAACTGTAAATCATTTTATTAAGTAATTGTCTGAATCAGTGGACATCTGAACTTTGTAATGTATTAATTTTTCTAATTGTGAGAAATAGAATGAATAGAAGGAAAGGCATGCTTTATTCTTTTTATCTTTTATTGATATGATTGGATAGAGAAGAGGCTAACTAAACAACAGAAACTGATTTAGAAATGTCAAAGACTGAGTAAATGCTAAGTCTCACCACCACTCTGAGAAACAGAGGAAAATAAGCAACATTTTTGACATGGAAGAAATAAAAACTGTTTGCATTTGAAAGCAGTGAAAAATGCTTGACCAAATAATGAGGTTGAGATAGCAATGTGTTTAAAATGAATATGTGACAAATTCACAAATGCCATTCTCTTTGGCAAAATGTTTATTTAGGTGAATAGATTATAGACAAAAATAAGAGTTAAAATAAGAACCAGGAGTGGCAAATAAGAAATAAAGTTGGGACAGTTAGGAAGGAAAAAGACAGGTTCCCTTGGAGACACAATTAACCAGGAGAAAGGACATACTCTGTGAGATGGAAGTAAAGCTTTGACTGGCAGGATAGAATGAAGTTAGCTAAGTAAAGAGAAAGGCATCAGTAAAGGGAAGGCACTATAAGGAAGAGAGAGTACCTCATAGTGGCTTAGTCCAGAAGAGATTTAACAAAGATCTTTATCATAATTAGATCTTTCATAGAGGAAATGCAGCCTAGGGGATTTCTCAGGTGCAAAGGAGCAAATTCAGAGGAAGGTTCAAAGAGAGAGGAAGTGCCAGAGAGCTCAAAGAGCCAGATTTAAAACACCTGGCAGAAGAGGTCCCAGACCTGTCTAAAGATATGTTAATCAATATCTCAAAGGTTGTTTGAAGATGCACAGACATTTGAGGGATAGACCAAAGAGTTCCAACAGGATAGTCTGAAAATTGGTTATATCTTATAATAGAATTATTTGATAATAGTTTTTTTCCCTAATGGGGGAAGAGAGTCACATCACAAGTATAGCAACCCCAATAATTCAGGATTTGTGACAAGTTCCTCACTGACATCTTCATTATCTCCAGATTTATCCACTATAACAGGCTCATCTACATAAAAGTACCACCTTCTTAAGGAGACTTTGTTGCCATTCCTCACCCCACCAATATCACCACTTTTTTTGCTTCCATCTGTACATGGTGCCAGCCAAAGAATCTTATTCAGCCCAATTCAATTTTTTTTGAAAAAAAAAAAAGTATTGTATTTTGAACAAAACAGAAATCTGTGACCAGAGTTCCAAGAGAATTTGATAAAATGGACAGTTTATAGCTGGCTTCTGTATTTATGTTTTTTCCCTTTAACTATGTACACACACTAACTTCCCCTTTGAATGATAGATGAACCAGGAGAATGGCACTGTGCAAATTCCCACCTAAGAGATTCTTTTCAAGAGGGAAATGATGCAGCAGGGATTTTGAATATGAATGGCAACTTTGCTTTCCCTCACCCCCAGAGAATCTTTTGCAGTTGTTAACATTTCTAATAACTTAATCAGAATGTAGGGCAAGAGATAACAATACTCACACCTTGATTGCAAGTGTATTTTGTATTTTGATGTCTTATTCACAGAAAAAGAGAGTCATGGGGAAACAAATATGCAGGGAATATTTTGTCTATCCCAAAGTACTTTTTAGTCTCTTATAGATACCTTCCATATTTGTCATTTCAGTTTCATTTCCACCAATTTAATAAATGTGTTTGGCCCAAAGCCCTGTTCATGGTTGAATTTAGAAGACTAGATAAGGACTGTGGGTAATGAGTGTGGATCACAACATAGTACTTTCACTTTTTTGTTGTTTGCTGGCATTTTATTTTCTTTCTCATTTTCTCTTTTTTCTTTTTTTTTTTTTTGATCTGATTTTTCTTGTGCAGCATGATAATTGTGAAAATCTGTAGAGAAGAATATGTTTTTACATATATTGGACTACTTGCTGTCTAGGGTAGAAGTGAGTGGGAAAAAATTGAAACACAAGGTTTTGCCAAGTGTGAATGCTACAAACTATGCATAAGTTTTGAAAACGAAAAAGCTTTTTTTTTTTTTAAAGAAGACTAGCTAAGCCTTTGATTGGTCTTAAAAACAACTTGAAAAATAGTGGATATCTTTTCCAAGTTTTAACAGGGATATGTCTTAGAATTTGAAGT
The DNA here is from genome assembly GCA_023553655.1 of Myrmecobius fasciatus. Taxonomy (NCBI): domain Eukaryota; kingdom Metazoa; phylum Chordata; class Mammalia; order Dasyuromorphia; family Myrmecobiidae; genus Myrmecobius; species Myrmecobius fasciatus. The sequence continues at coordinate 57,689 of JAJPUD010006614.1, read as the reverse complement.
TTTTCATACATTTCATTTAAACCTAAAATTACCATTTTCTAATTAAAATATTTTGGGAAAAGGACAAGAGAAAACGTTAATGGAATCCATCAGATAGGGAACACTTCTAATATTTTACATTGAATAAGCTGAAGACAAAGAGACAGTTACTTGCAACAGTAATAAATTTAATATCTTATAAGAAATGAAGATCTTTGAAAAACTGAATGCAAATATATCTTACATATTCTTACTGTTATTGATTTATTTGAAAAGATGCTTTATATTATATTTTGGTTAAATATTTCCAAATTGTACATTAAAGGATCACAGATAATCCATTTTTCAATTCGAGTATGCATTGGTATTTGTTACTATGCATAGAGAATACCATTTCATATAAAGTCTCCTGTTACTTGATATATGTTCAGTTATATTTTATTAAAGTTGTAAACTATGCAAAGAAAACTTGTCTATATAAATGAATTAGGTATTTCAAGACATAATTATCAGTCTTGATTTCAGGATCTTCATTCAGTTCATGTCCACTAATCAAAGATTTTTCTGAAGGCTCTATATGTGATCTTTATCACTTGTTCTATATCATATCATTTTATTAATTCATCAAATTCTAAGGATTCCATTGTCAGCTCTCTATATTACTTCTATATGTGCATCATCTCTCCCTTTTTCTTATTCATCCTTCATTCAGTTGCTAAAGTGGTTTTCCCATCATGCAAGTTTGAATATTTCATCTCTCTCACAATAATTCCCCTAGAATCTTCCCTCACAAATTTCCAAAATCATATATAAAATCCTGTTTGACATCTAAAAATATTGATGATGCTATTCATTTCTACTTTTTTTCAAATTTTTCTATACTTTATTCTCTCACATGTGCCCCCATTATCAAGGTTTTGACTTTTCCCTAGTTATCCTTTATGCATGGAATGCTGTCCTTCCTGGCTTTCAATTCCTGGTTCTCTTGAATTCCTCCAAGACTGCTTAGAATCCTATCTTTTCTTGTTCTCACACTGATAATGCCTTCTCTCTAAGGTCATCTATTCTGTATAAGTCTTACAGGTACATAGTTGTTTGTATTTTATCTCCCTCATTAAAATGTGAGAGAAGGGGGCATATTTTTTTTATTTCTAAATATTAGCACAAGATTTTTTATGATGTAAATATTAAACATGCTTATTGATTGAATGAAACCTAATCCCTTTTCATGAAGTCTCTTTTCCAGGCAAACTGATTCATTTGCATTCCTTTACTAGGTATTCCTTCCTTGCTTTTGTTTGTAATATACTTTTTCTTAACCTTTACTGCTTAGAATCTTGTGCTTATTTCTAATTTTAAAAATTGCATATATTTGTTTAAAACAAATACAAAATAGAAAAAAAAACTAATGTGCATAGCAGAGGATATGAGGATTCAAAATATGTAACAATGAATTTCCATTTTAAGAATATATATATATATATATATATATATAGGGGGGGCCGAGCCAAGATGGCGGAGTGCAAACGTGACTCTCTGCATCTCCTCAGATCTTCTCTCAAATCAACAATAAAATAAGCCTCTGAACTGATCTTCAAGTCAACGAATTCAGAAATACTTGGATACTGCTTGCTGATATCTCTGAAGAACTTCACATCAGGTTTGTCTAACCTGGACAGAGGGATAAAGAGTGGTGTGGGCCGGAAGTGAGGGTGGGACTCAGCTCATTGTGGCAAAAATTAAATTCCACACTCAAAACACCTGGAGTTTATCTGAGGCACTCGGGACACTCTGCCCGAATTGGGGGCAGGTGTTCTGGCAGACTTGCCTTGTTTAAGGAGTAATTCGGACTTAGTCCTAGCCCCCACCGGCCCAGCACCTTAAATTAATTCACCAAATTGCCCCAGGGAAAAGAGTTTTAGCCACCATTTTTCTAAACCTTAAAGAGATATAAAAAAAAAAAAAAAAAAAAAAGAAGCAAAAGAGAACTCTTACCATAGACAGCTTTTATCAAGACAGAGAAGGGCTAGCCCAGATCCTGAGGTTCTTTTAGACAAAACTTCAGAGGATGTTATTAAGGACCCTCACTGGTCCCCTTTTCAAAAGGCCTTTCTGGAAGATTGCATACAGAATCTCAAAAGAGAGCTGGAGGATAAATGGGAAAATAAACTGAAGTCAGTGCAAGAAGCCCTCCAAAAGAGATATGATAAAGACACCAATTTATTGAAAAAATAAAATTAGTGAAGTGGAAAAAGAGTGCAATGAACAAATTGGCCAGTTACAAAAGGAGCTTAAAAAGGTAACTGAAGAAAACAACACTTTAAAAATAAGAATTGAACAAATGCAAGTGAATGACTCAATAAGACTTCAAGAATCAGTCAAACAAAAACAAAAGAAAATGAAAAATTAGAAGAAAATATGAAATATCTCTTAGGAAAAACAACTGACTTGAAAAATAGATCTAGGAGAGACAATCTAAGGATTATTGGACTTCCTGAAAGTCATGATGAAAAAAAGAATCTAAACAATATCTTGCAGGAAATCCTGAAAGAAAACTGCCCTGAGATTGTAGAATCAGAAGGCAAAATCACCATTGAAAGAATTCACCCATCAGCTCCTAAAAGAGACCCCAAAATTAAAACCCCAAGGAATATCGTGGCTAAATTTCAGGACTATCGCACCAAGGAACAGATTCTGCTTGCAGCTAGAAAGAAACAATTCAAATACCGAGGATCAATAATTAGAATCACACACGATCTGTCAGCCTCCACATTGAAGGATCGAAGGGCCTGGAACCAGATATTCCGAAGGGCAAAGGAACTTGGATTACAGCCAAGAATAACCTATCCAGCTAGAATGAGCATTATCCTCCAGGGAAGAAGATGGTCATTCAAAGATATAGGTGAATTTCACCTATTTCTAATGAAAAGACCGGATCTGAACAAAAAATTCGACATCCAAACACAGAATTCAAGAGATGCATAAAAAGGTAAAAAGGAAAGGACTCTTGAGAACTTTATTTTTACTAGGGGTATACTTAAAGTTTGGGGGTATAATTAACTAGATATTACTTTGATAATATGAAAAAGAGAACTAGGGGGGGAAATGTTGTCATACTGGGGAAAAGAGGGGAAAAGTGGTAAAATAAGATCTAAAAAAAATGAGGTAAAAACAAGGTAAAATCTCTTGAAGAGGCAAAGAAAACCTAATATAATTAAGAGAGAGGGGAGGGAGATGAGCATTGTGTAAATCTTATTCTCATCAGGTTGGGCTCTAAAAGTGTATATCAGACACTTGATTTCACATAGAAACTTGTCTGTTGCTAGAGGGAAGTGGGAGGGAAAGGAGGAAAAGAAAGGGATAAACTAATAGAAGGGAAAATAGAAGAATCAGGGTAAAGGAGTAAAAACAGGGGCAGGGGACCTAAAGGGTAGAGTATTGTTTGGAGGAGGGGGTCATCAAAAGCAAAGTACTGAGAAGGGGGGAAGGGAGAAAGGGGAAAAGAAAGGAGAAAAAATAACTTGGGTAAATAAGATGGCAGGAAATAAAGAATTAGTTATTCTAACTGTGAATGTGAATGGGATGAACTCTCCCATAAAGCGGAAGCGGATATCAGACTGGATTAAAAACCAGAATCCCACAATAAGTTGTCTACAAGAAAAACATCTAAAATATAGTGACACATAGAGGATGAAGGTAAAAGGCTGGAGCAGAAAATATTATGCTTCAGGTGAACAAAAAAAAGCAGGGGTAGCAATCCTTATCTCAGATCAAGTAAAAGCCAAGATAGATCTAATCAAAAGAGATAAGGAAGGAAACTATATATTATTAAAGGGTACCATAGATAATGTAGCAATATCAATGCTAAATATACACGCACCAAGTGCAATAGCATCCAAATTCCTATGGGAGAAATTAAGAGAGATGCAAGAAGAAATAGACAGCCAAACTATACTACTGGGGGATCTCAACCTTGCTTTCTCAGAATTAGATAAATCAAACCACAAAATAAACAAGAAAGCAACTAGGGAGATAAACCAATTGTTAGAAAAGTTAGGTATGATAGATCTATGGAGAAAGCTGAATGGAGACAGTAGGGAGTTTACATTTTTCTCAGCAGTCCATGGAGCCTATACAAAAATTGACCATGTGTTAGGGCATAAAAACCTCAAAATCAAATGCAGAAAGGC